>CAJHQQ010005595.1:0-15646 GCA_905132885.1 Moricandia moricandioides
TAGTGTCCTCTTCCTTGGCACTTGAAGCATTTGACATCACGAGCTCTGGAACTAGATGCTTCAACCTTGCCTTTGCCCTTGTCAAGAGCACTGATTGGTTTGGTTTCTCCCTTTGGATAGGACTTGTTGTCCTTCTGGAATGGTTTAGACTCCTTAGGATAAGGTTTCTTCTCTTCCTTGTTGTTGTGTAACCGGTTAGAGCCATACTGATTGCGTGAGTGTCCCCTCCTCTTGAGTTGTTGCTCAACAAGAATAGCCTTGTGTAGCATCTCTTCAAGCTCCACATAATGTTGCATCTCAACATTGTCTTGTATCTCTCGGTTTAATCCACAAAGGAACCTTGACATGGTTGCTTCTCTATCCTCTGATATGTTAGCTCTAAGCATGAGTAACTCCATCTCTTGGTAATACTCCTCCACTGATCTTGAACCTTGGGTAAGTTTCCTCAGCCGGTGGTGCAAGTCTCTAAGGTAATGGCTTGGAACAAACCTCTTGCGCATGATTGACTTCATCTCTGTCCAAGTTTCAACCGGTTCCTCTCCATTCCTCCTACGAGTTGTGAGGTACTGATCCCACCAACTTAAAGCATAGTCATAGAATTCAGTGGCAGCAATCTGAATCTTCTTGTGGTGTGTGTATTGCTTGCACTGAAAGACTAGCTCAATCTTCTTCTCCCACTCAAGATAGGCATCCGGATCAGCTTTGCCATGGAATGGGGGTATCTTGATCTTCAAACCGGCAAGATCATCTCCCTGGTTCACTCTTCTCTCATGGGCACGCCTAGGTCTCCTTGAGGATGAGCTGAGGTGATCATACTCTTCATCAGTCTCCTCATAACCATCATGTTCTTGGCGAGTTGTTTGGCGAGTTGCTTGGTGAGTTGCTTGCGGTCTCTCTTCTCTCCTAGTCTCTTGGTTTGGCAAGTGACTAGTGGCTCTCCTAATGTCTTCTCTAAGCTCTCTCCTGATGTCATTGAGGTTGGTCCTCATCATCTCGGTCATGGTTGCCACCATACTTTGGTTAAGTTGATTGGTCATAGCTTCCATGAGGAGTTTGTTTCTCCTGACGAGTTCAGCCTCTTCCTCAGACTCGGACACCATGGTTCCTGCTCAAAGACAAACAAGACAACCAGTAAAAGGGTTCTAGGGAAGAAGACAAGCAAAAAGGAAAAAGAAAACAAGCAAAAAGGAAAAGGAACAAGCTTGTATTGCACGACAACAAGTAAAAAGGAAATCGGCTAAGTGAAAAGGAAATCGGCTAAGTGAAAAGGAAATCGATTCAAGCAAAAAGGAAAAGCTTCTAAACTTTTTCCTAAACTCTTCTAAGGTTTTCTAGCAACCTAACAAGCTTATTCTACTCGTGTTCAAGGTGATAAACAAGTTAAAGCAATGCACAAAGCAATCGACAAGTGAGGGTATGCGGGTAGGGTTCTTCTCCCTCTAGGGTTCTCGCATGCAACCAAATAAGGAAAGTTTAAAAATCTTTGTCTAAACTCTTATGCAGTCACGAGCAGCCCTAAACAAAGAATTATAAGGCTTAATCAAGATGTTATAGTTGAGATATGAATGAAAAACAAAAGAAACAAGAAAGGATAGCGAGTACTTCCCAACCAAAGTTGCTCTGATACCACTTGATGCGTCCCTAGGATGCTCTTTGGTTGATGGGATGATGGATAGATCCTTGCAATAACGAATCAGAGACTCAAGTCCTTCAAGGCGTGTGGAATGAATGGTGACACAAGAGGGATGAATGATCTCTTGATACTCCTAGATGAATGATTTGGATATGACACACCAAACTAAACACCCTTAAGTCTCTGGATATGACACACCAGAACTCGGCACACTTTCTAGAGAGAGAGAGAGCCGTCAAGATGAATGTTACTTGTTTATTAAAAGACTGAATGAATACAAGAGGGTGTTGAGGCCTCTTTAAATAAGAAACCAGAGACAAATCCTCTAGGGTTTCGACAATGATCAAGAAAAGGAAAGAAATAAAACTATAGTCTAAGTTTAACATAAGTTTAAAATGAAATAAAAATGTAACTTCTTTGAGTCTTGGACCGAGAATAGCACTTAGGTGATGTGAAGACAAGTTGTGGCCTCGTTAAAAACCTTCCTCCTGGAAAACCTCGTGGGACAAAACCAAAAGCAAGGAAAAGAGCACGCACCCCATGTCTTGCCTAGACACTAACTCAGTTTGATGTAGAGATGGCTTGAATGGTGATCAAGACATCTCGGATCAGACCTTGTCCAAGACTTTCTTGTTGTGGATGTGAAGTGAGTAATCCAACAACATTCTCCGTAAGCTTCTTGACTCTGGAACGCGTCATGGGACCTTCAGGAATGGCTAGAGCATCATCACCAAGTGGTTGGTGCAATGTGGCTTCATGTGGCTCATCTAGTAATGAAAGCCTTGGTGTTTCTGATCCCTTATCGTATGATCTGAGGGTGATTCTGGTTTGAACTCTTGAATGGAAACGTTGGGATGATTGGTTCCCTTTATAAAACAGAACAATGATCGATGAATTGTGGAAGAAGGTAGTGATGAGGATGGTTCTTCAGTGAGAGATCGATGGAGAGATCAAACACTTGTGTAGAATTGCCTATGATCGAGCAGGTCACTGCTCAGACGTGATCACTAGGCAAGATGCAAAGGATTTGACTCCTAAGCAATCGATGTTCAGAGGCTGAACAAAGGATTCACAATTTGTAAGAAAGTTTTTAACAAAAAAGGTGAATGAATTACATTTTGGTCGTGCAGCCTCCATATATAGGCTACAAGAATGTAGAAATGAAGATACAAAGTACAGAAAATAAGAAACATAGAAACTAGGAACAAAGACTAAGACTGAAGACTTTTGTAGAACCGAGATGTTGAATTTTGACTTGTCTTTGAAGAACTCTTGGTATGCCACGACCAAGACTGATTCCTTGACTTCTTTCTGATATTTTCTTGGTGAAATGGGTCAGAAACAATCTGATGAAATCAATCTTACTCGGTTGCACCGGTTCAAAACAGGTTAGTTCATCACAAGTATTACTGATAACAAGTTCAGATTGAGGAGAGAAAAGAAAACAACCATGTTTTGTCTCAGATTCTTTCCTTACCTTTTCTGCTCCCATCTCTTGGATGATCTGCTCCTGCTTGCTGCAACTCATTGGGTCAGAAACCTTTGAGGGAGGTCTCATGCTCTGTCTTTTGTTCTTCTCTAAATCTTTGAATATCTGGTTACACATTTCAGTAATGTTTTGGGGACTACTCATCTGCTTAAGAACTCTAAGACGCAACTCATGATCATCACGACTATGGACAGGTTTTTCTTCTTCTTCGGATAGTTTAGATTGTCCCCTGCTCCTCCTAATAGGCGTGTCCAGCAGCCTCCCTGGTCGTGACCTTTCCTGCATCAAATCAGATTTGTTAAAACCCGATTTTTCTTTACTTGACAAGTGCTGTCTTTTTCCCAGCAAACTCTTTGTAGAGGAACTGAATTGGTTGGGCTGTGAGTTTTTCTCAGGACGTCTGGTAACCCTGGATACATCCTGGCTCCTCCTTTTGATCTTAGTTTCCTTCTGATCCTGTGAAACATTAGCAAAGTGATCATCAAACTGTTTCATGATCTGAGACATCATTGCTTCCATCTGCGAATTATTCAACTTCACAGTGGGTGTCTCCTTTCTTTTACTGATATGTCCAGCCATATTTTCTGTTACAACTCAACAAGAAAGATTAGCACAAATAAGAATAGCCGAAGCCTCACTGCTCTCAAGTGTTTCTCTCAAGTTTTGTGGTGAAATATCTCTGTGAATCCAACAGTTCAGCAACAGAACAAAGATCAAAATTTACAGAGTAAAATCCCCACCCCAAAGAGAAGAAACAGATAGATAGATTGCAAGATTTTTGGTTGCAAGAGGCTTTACCACCAGAGACTGGATTTCTCTTCAGTCTGGCTGGATTTCTCTTCAGCCTAATGATACTCTGATCGTTTTCTTTTTTCTTTTATACTGGTTGGCCCCCTTGCAGATTTACAGATAGAAAGAAAAGAAATACAGAGAATTTGATCGAAATAAGGTTCCCAAAAGAGAGAGAAGAAGAAATCGAAATCAAACCCTAAATCAGAAGCCCTCAATCTGCTCTGATACCACTTAATGAAACCCTTGGTGTTTCTGATCCCTTTTCGTATGATCTGAGGGTGATTCTGGTTTGAACTCTTGAATGGAAACGTTGGGGTGATTGGTTTCCTTTATATAACAGAACAATGATCGATGGATTGTGGAAGAAGGTAGAGATGAGGATGGTTCTTCAGTGAGAGATCGATGGAGAGATCAAACACTTGTGTAGAATTGCCTATGATCGAGCAGGTCACCGCTCAGACGTGATCACTAGGCAAGATGCAAAGGATTTGACTCCTAAGCAATCGATGTTCAGAGGCTGAACAAAGGATTCACAATTTGTAAGAAAGTTTTTAACAAAAAAGGTGAATGAATTACATATTGGTCGTGCAGCCTCCATATATAGGCTACAAGAATGTAGAAATGAATATACAAAGTACAGAAAATAAGAAACATAGAAACTAGAAACAAAGACTAAGACTGAAGACTTTTGTAGAACCGAGATGTTGAATTTTGACTTGTCTTTGAAGAACTCTTGGTATGCCACGACCAAGACTGATTCCTTGACTTCTTTCTGATATTTTCTTGGTGAAATGGGTCAGAAACAATCTGATGAAAGGCCTGGTCGAATTTGGTAAGAAACAAACCCATAATGAATTTGTTATGAACTTTCCATGGGCTGCAATACTTCTTCTTGGGCAACTTGATCCAAAACAGATCCAAATGGTTTCTTGGACTTGAATTTCGTGGCTGATCCATCAGAAAAAGATAATGGATCTTTAACTTTGGTTTTGAACTCCTTTTGGGCTGACAGAAACAAATCTGATCCATCTTCTTCTTTGGGCCAAAAACCACTCGTCCAGCTAGGTCCATGGCAGCTCCAGTGTCACTCTCATTCAGCTCAGCTTGTCCTTGTGTAGTGTCACTCAGCTGGTTCAGCTCATTCAGCTCCAAGTCCAGCTTTCTCAGCTCATTCAGCTCCAAGGTAGTGTCACTTAGCTCATCCAGCTCAGTCACACTTACTTCAGCTGGTTTCAGCTCATGCACACTCTCTTCAGCTGGCTTAAGCTCGTCCACACTCTTTATCAGCTCTTCCTCAGTCTCACCAGCTGGTTTTAGCTCAATCGCACTCTCTACATCTGGTTTTAGCTCAGTATGCTCGCCTTTCTTCCATCCTGGTTTGTCCTTTGTTTGATGATCAGCTGGCTCGGCCATGGTTACATCATCCCCTCCTCCTTTAAAAAGATTTGTCCTCAAATCTGTATCTCCTATATCAAAAGAAAACAAGTTAGACACAAGACAAAGGTTCAAGCAAAGAAACATGTAAGCAACAGCAAAGAAAAGTTTTAGAAAGAAACTTCCTTGGAGTGTTGAAGTTGTTTTTCTCAAGTACTTCCATCTCCAAATCTCTGGCTTGTAAGCAAGGTATCTGCTCTTGTTCCTTGCACTCGTTTGTGACTTATCCTGATGATCCTGGAAACTCAAAACACAACCTAGATATCCAGAATTATATGTGCAAGACATGTTCTTGTTTAGATCAAAAATCAAACATTTCTTCTTTAGAACATGTAGCACATACCTCAGACATCGAATATGCATATCAAAGAAGGTGTTGTAAACCAGAATTATATGTGCAAGACACGAAATAGCATAGTTCTTAAAGAAAAACTTCAGTACATGCACAAGCTTCTTTGATTCAGAACACAAAAGATCAAACTCAAACTGAGAATCACTGATCACATGTTTCAAAGGTTTAACAGGTTTATCAAAGAATGTGTTTTACACCAGTATATCATCAAGGATCAAAACAACACCATTCTCAAAGAGTGATCTCAAAACATGCCATGATGTAACAGTTTCAGGACATACACGAGTAGGTTTCAAAACAGAATCAAACACAAACTCGTTTTCAGCTCTAAATGGTTTTAGTTCCTGAAAATTCTTAACCATAGATTCGTTCAAGGCACAAGTGGATGCAAACAAATCACCAGTGTCTAGTTTATGCTTAGAACTACTCAGAACAAAGCTATTTTCTTTGAAGACAAATGAATCAAACGATTTCCTAGAATAGAAAATAGGCTGTTGCAGAATAAGTTCTAATGACTTTTCAGGATGATCAAAGCTTTGTTTATGTTCCATAAACTTATCAATGCTCAAAACAAGACCAGGATTGACATTATGATCACAGTGAAAACGTTTTTGATCAAAGATTTTATCTGGCTCAAGTTTCTTAAAAGAATAAATCATGTTATCAAAAACAGAGTTTGAAACAGAAAATTCTTTCACTTTGTCAAGACCATAACGTTTCTCATCATCAGAGCAATCCATAACAAACGTGTCAGGCACAGAATTAACCATAACAAGTTCCTTACATTGCTCTTGAGAGTCCACAGAGAATGATTTATCTTCAGCTTCTGCTTCAGTGTTGTTTGGCTGCTCCAACACTTCTTCTGATGGTGAACTCTTTTGTTCTTCTCCTGCTGAGTTTTCTTTTAAGACCTGAGACACTGAATCAATCTTACTCGGTTGTACCGGTTCAAAACTGTGATTTTTAGTAATTTAGTGAGTGTTTAAATGAGATTAAGAAAGAGTTTGTTGCTGGAAATGTGAAGAATAGTAAGAACAGGAGAGAGAGAGAGGGATTTCGTGGGTGAGAGAGAGAGAAGGAGAGAATATGATTTCCTTGCATACAATGGTTCCTGGTTACATGCTTTAAATAAGCTAAATCAGTAGACATAAAGGACAACACGAAATTATAAATAAAGCTTCTGGTCTTCTGATCACAAAGGGACAAAGGCTCTTCCAGCCATGGTGAAAGTGACAGCTCCTTGGAGATTCAAACTTAACCCCAACATGTGATCTTTTCTTGTAACCTTCCCAACGTCTCTCTTCCATGTTTCTGACCAGAATAACAATATAATAAGACTTCTTGGGCATCTTGGTCAAGGCAGATCACTTGCTTGCTGCCTAGGTTAGGTCAAGTTCGAATGTGACCTAAACTGTACAAACCGTCACTTTCTTGATCAATCCGGATTACCTTATCTTTGTGTCTTCATCTCTAAGCTTTATTTCTCTTATTCATCTCAACACTCCCCCTCAAGCTGGACCATGTGGAACAAGTCAAGCTTGGAAGCCATGAAGCATTCCCTCATTAAAACCTCAGCTAGTAAAAACCGCATGGGACAAAAACCACACCAAGGGAAAAAGAGTAGAACACTTCATGGCAAGAGGATCAGTGACATGTGAGATCTATGAGTCCAAGCTTTGGATGAATGAACTCACAGACTTTGGTGCTAGCAGCCTTGGTAAAGATGTCAGCTAGCTGGTCTTCACTTCTGGTATAGCAAGGAAAGATGACTTTCTGCTCCACGGCTTGCCTCACCTTATGACAATCCACCTCAATGTGTTTAGTTCTCTCATGGAACACATTTTTGGAAGCTATGTGTATTGCATGAAAGAATGAGTAGAATCTGAGTATGCAAAGGTAGAATAGAGTAAACGAGAGAGATTAGAAGAGATTAAGAGAGAAAGTGAGAGATTTGGAAACTTCAGGGTGTTCTACACTGATTAATGAGTCCAAATCAAGCTTCTTACATCGTGATTCATTTTGGTTTTATTAGTATCAAGAATAAATTCCCAAATCTCCAAACAGGGCAAACTGGAATCACTTCGGTTAAAATTGGGATAACTTCTTCATCATAACTCCTATGATCTTGAGTCAACTTCAGGGTGATTCGACACTGATTTATGAGTCCAAATCAAGATTCTTACATCGTGATTCATTCTGGTTTTATTAGTATCAAGAAGAAATTGCCAAATCTCCAAACAGGGCAAACTGGAATCACTACGGTTAAAAGTGGGATAACTTCTTCATCATAAGTCCAATGATATTGATTCAACTTCAGGATGATTCTACACTGATTTATGAGTCCAAATCAAGCTTCTTACATCGTGATTCATTCTGGTTTTATTTGTATCAAGAAGAAATTGCCAAATCTCCAAACAGGGCAAACTGGAATCACTTCGGTTAAAAGTGGGATAACTTCTTCATCATAAGTCCTATGATCTTTGATTCAACTTCAGGGTGATTCTACACTGATTTATGAGTCCAAATCAAGCTTCTTACATCGTGATTCATTCTGGTTTTATTAGTATCAAGAATAAATTCCCAAATCTCCAAACAGGACAAACTGGAATCACTTCGGTTAAAAGTGGGATAACTTCTTCATCATAAGTCCAATGATATTGATTCAACTTCAGGATGATTCTAAACTGATTTATGAGTCCAGATCAAGTTTCTTACATCGTGATTCATTCTGGTTTTATTTGTATCAAGAAGAAATTGCCAAATCTCCAAACAGGGTAAACTAGAATCACTACGGTTAAAAGTGGGATAACTCCTTCATCATAAGTCCAATGATATTGATTCAACTTCAGGATGATTCTACACTGATTTATGAGTCCAGATCAAGTTTCTTACATTGTGATTCATTCTGGTTTTATTTGTATTAAGAAGAAATTGCCAAATCTCCAAACAGGGTAAAACTAGAATCACTTCGGTTAAAAGTGGGATAACTTCTTCATCATAAGTCCAATGATATTGATTCAACTTCAGGGATGATTCTACACTGATTTATGAGTCCAAATCAAGCTTCTTACATCGTGATTCATTCTGGTTTTATTTGTATCAAGAAGAAATTGCCAAATCTCCAAACAGGGCAAACTGGAATCACTTCGGTTAAAAGTGGGATAACTTCTTCATCATAAGTCCAATGATATTGATTCAACTTCAGGATGATTCTACACTGATTAATGAGTCCAAATCAAGCTTCTTACATCGTGATTCATTCTGGTTTTATTAGTATCAAGAAACAATTCTCAAATCTCCAAATAGGGCAAACTGGAATCACTTCGGGTAAAAGTGGGATAACTTCTTCATCATAACTCCAATGATATTGATTCAACTTCAGGATGATTCTACACTGATTAATGAGTCCAAATCAAGCTTCTTACATCCTGATTCATTCTGGTTTTACTAGTATCAAGAATAAATTCCCAAATCTCCAAAAAGGGCAAACAGGAATCACTTCGGTTAAAAGTGGGATAACTTCTTCATCATAAGTCCAATGATATTGATTCAACTTCAGGATGATTCTACACTGATTTATGAGTCCAAATCAAGCTTCTTACATCTTGATTCATTCTGGTTTTATTTGTATCAAGAAGAAATTGCTAAATCTCCAAACAGGGCAAACTAGAATCACTTTGGTTAAAGGTGGGATAACTTCTTCATCATAAGTCCAATGATATTGATTCAACTTCAGGATGATTCTACACAGACTTATGAGTCCAAATAAAAATTCTTACATCGTGATTCATTCTGGTTTTATTAGTATCAAGAATAAATTCCCAAATTTCCAAAAAGGGCAAACTGGAATCACTTCGGTTAAAAGTGGGATAACTTCTTCATCATAAGTCCAATGATATTGATTCAACTTCAGGATGATTCTACACTGATTTATGAGTCCAGATCAAGTTTCTTACATCGTGATTCATTCTGGTTTTATTTGTATTAAGAAGAAATTGCCAAATCTCCAAACAGGGTAAACTGGAATCACTACGGTTAAAAGTGGGATAACTTCTTCATCATAAGTCCAATGATATTGATTAAACTTCAGGATGATTCTACACTGATTTATGAGTCCAAATCAAGCTTCTTACATCGTGATTCATTCTGGTTTTATTTGTATCAAGAAGAAATTGCCAAATCTCCAAACAGGACAAACTGGAATCACTTCGGTTAAAAGTGGGATAACTTCTTCATCATAAGTCCAATGATATTGATTCAACTTCAGGATGATTCTACACTGATTAATGAGTCCAAATCAAGCTTCTTACATCGTGATTCATTCTGGTTTTATTAGTATCAATAAACAATTCTCAAATCTCCAAATAGGGCAAACTGGAATTACTACGGTTAAAAGTGGGATAACTTCTTCATCATAAGTCCAATGATATTGATTCAACTTCAGGGGTGATTCGACACTGACTGTATGCAGTCAAATCAAGCTTCTTACATCATGATTCATGTGGTTTTATTAGTATCAAGAATAAATTCCCAAATCTCCCAAACAGGGCAAAATGAAATCACTTCGGTTAAAAAATGGGATAACTTCTTTCATCATAAGTCCAATGATATTGATTCAACTTCAGGATGATTCTACACTGATTAATGAGTCCCCAATCAAGCTTCTTACATCGTGATTCATTCTGGTTTTATTAGTATCAAGAAAAATTGCCAACTCTCCAAACGGGCAAACTGGAATCACTTCGGTTAAAAGTGGGATAACTCTTCATCATATGTCCTAATGATCTTGAGTCAACTTCAGGGTGATTCGACACTGATTTATGAGTCCAAAACAGCTTCTTACATCGTGATTCATTCTGGTTTTATTAGTATCAAGAATAAATTCCTAAATCTCCAAACAGGACAAACTGGAATCACTTTGGTTAAAAGTGGGATAACTTCTTCATCATAAGTCCAATGATATTGATTCAACTTCAGGATGATTCTAAACTGATTTATGAGTCCAGATCAAGTTTCTTACATCGTGATTCATTCTGGTTTTATTTGTATCAAGAAGAAATTGCCAAATCTCCAAACAGGGTAAACTAGAATCACTACGGTTACAAGTGGGATAACTCCTTCATCATAAGTCCAATGATATTGATTCAACTTCAGGATGATTCTACACTGATTTATGAGTCCAGATCAAGTTTCTTACATCGTGATTCATTCTGGTTTTATTTGTATTAAGAAGAAATTGCCAAATCTCCGAACAGGGTAAACTGGAATCACTACGGTTAAAAGTGGGATAACTTCTTCATCATAAGTCCAATGATATTGATTAAACTTCAGGATGATTCTACACTGATTTATGAGCCCAAATCAAGCTTCTTACATCGTGATTCATTCTGGTTTTATTTGTATCAAGAAGAAATTGCCAAATCTCCAAACAGGGCAAACTGGAATCACTTCGGTTAAAAGTGGGATAACTTCTTCATCATAAGTCCAATGATATTGATTCAACTTCAGGATGATTCTACACTGATTAATGATTCCAAATCAAGCTTCTTACATCGTGATTCATTCTGGTTTTATTAGTATCAAGAAACAATTCTCAAATCTCCAAATAGGGCAAACTGGAATCACTTCGGTTAAAAGTGGGATAACTTCTTCATCATAAGTCCAATGATATTGATTCAACTTCAGGATGATTCTACACTGATTAATGAGTCCAAATCAAGCTTCTTACATCCTGATTCATTCTAGTTTTACTAGTATCAAGAATAAATTCCCAAATCTCCAAAAAGGGCAAACAGGAATCACTTCGGTTAAAAGTGGGATAACTTCTTCATCATAAGTCCAATGATATTGATTCAACTTCAGGATGATTCCAAACTGATTTATGAGTCCAAATCAAGCTTCTTACATCGTGATTCATTCTGGTTTTATTTGTATCGAAGAAAAAATTGCCTAATTCTCCAAACAGGGCAAACTAAGAAACTTGGTGATGCGTCCCTAGGATGCTCTCTGGTTGATGGGAATGGATAATCCTTGCAAGAACGAATCAAAGACTCAAGTCTTCAAGGCGTGTGGATGGGTGGTGACACAAGAGGGATGAATGAACTCTTGATACTCCTAGATGAATGGTTTGGATATTACACCCAAACTTATCACCCTTAAGCTCTGGATATGACACACCAAGACTCGGCACACTTCTTTTAGAGAGAGAGAGAGCCGCAAACGATGAATGACTTCAATAGAAAAGGTTGCGTGAGTACAATAGGGCATAAGGGACCCTTTAAATAAGAAACCAGAGACATGCCTCTAGGGTTTCGACAATGATTCAAAAAAGGAAAGAAATAAAAACTATAGTCTAAAGTTTAAAATGAAATAACAAGTAACTTCTATTAGACTTGGACCGAGTGTAGCACTTAGGTGATTTGTAGACATGTTGTGGCCTCGTTAAAAACCTTCCTCCTGGAAAACCTCGTGGGACAAAACCAAAAGCAAGGAAAAGAGCACGCACTCCATGTCTGCCTAGACACTACCTCAGTTTGGTGTAGAGATGGCTTGAATGGTGATCAAGACATCTCGGATCAAACCTTGTCCAAGACCTTCTTGTTGTGGATGTGAAGTGAGTAATCCAACAACATTCTCCTTGAGCTTCTTGACTCTGGAACGAGTCATGGGACCTTCAGGAATGGTTAGAGCATCCTCATCAAATGGTTGATGCATTGTGGCTTCATGTTGCTCATCTAAACTCTCCTCATTGTCCTCCTTAGTGATCCGGTCCATGATCACATCATCCCCTCCCTCTTGAAAAGGATTTGTCCTCGAAATCAGGTCCATCTACAACAAAAGGAGCCAAATCAGTGACATTGAAGCTATTTGATACATCGTACTTACCTTGGAGATCAAGCTTGTAGGCATTGTCATTGATCTTTTGTGGATGATCTCAAAGGGTCCATCAACCCCTGTGGCATCAGCTTGACTTCCTCTCGTTGGGGAACCTATCCTTCCTTAGGTGCAACCAAACTTGGTCACCAACTTCAAAAGGTCCTCCACAGTCTCCCCTTGTTTGCCTTGCTTCTCATTACAGCTTGGTCTTCTGCTCAATGTTTAGTCTAGGGCCTTCTCCATGAATCTGGTTGAACTCAACTCGGCCTTTCTTCTTGCCATGCTAGACTTGTCCCTTTCACACTCCAGGATAAGGCTATTAGATCCTAAAGGAAGAAGGTGGGATTGAACCATAAACAATTTCAAATGGAGAATACTTAGAAAGCAGAATGCATAGCATGATTGTATGCAAATTCACAATGTGGCAAGTATTCTCCCATGTTCTTAAGTTCTTCCTAATGAATGCACGCAGGAGTTCCTAATGTCCTATTTAACTACCTCAGTTTGCCCATCAGTTTGTGGATGACATTAGTAGAGAACAATAGCTTAGTGCCTAAACTTAGACCAAATTGTCTTCCAAAAGTAACTAAGAAACTTAGTGTCCCTATCAGAAACTATGGTTCTAGGCATGCCATGCAAACGTACAACCTCCTTAAAGAACAAGTTAGCTATATGCAATGCATCATCAGGAATCAAAGACTCAAGTCCTTCAAGGCGTGTGGATTGGATGGTGACACAAGAGGGATGAATGATCTCTTGATACTCCTAGATGAATGATTGGATATGACACACCAAACTAAGACACCCTTAGACTCTGGATACTACACACCAGAACTCGGCACACTTCTTTTAGAGAGAGAGAGCCGCAAAAGATGAAAGATAACTTGATATTAGAAAAAGCTGGATGAGTACAATAGGGCATAAGGGCACCCTTTAAATAAGAAACCAGAGACATGCCTCTAGGGTTTTCGACAATGAACCAAAAAAGGAAAGAAAGCAAAACTATAGTTTATAAGTTAAATGAAATAAAAAATGCACTTCTATTAGTCTTGGACCGAGTGTAGTACTTTAGGTGATTTGTAGACATGTTGTGGGCCTCGTTAAAAACCTTCCTTCTAGAAAAACCTCGTGGGACAAAACGCCAAAAGCAAGGAAAAGAGCACGCACTCCCATGTCTGCCTAGACACTACCTCAGTTTGGTGTAGAGATGGCTTGAATGGTGATCAAGACATCTCGGAATCAAACCTTGTCCAAGACGCTTGTTGTTGTGGATGTGAAGTGAGTAATCCAACAACATTCTCATTAAGCTTCTTGACTCTGGAACGAGTCATGGGACCTTCATGGATGGGTTAGAGCATCTTCATCAATTGGTTGATTGCATTGTGGCTTCTTGTTGCTCATCTAAACTCTTCCCCATTGTCTTCCTTAGTGATCGGTCCATGATCACATGTTCATCCCCTCCCTCTTGAAAAGGATTGTCCTCAAATCAGGTCCATCTACAACAAAAGGAGCCAAATCAGTGACATTTGAAGCTATTTGATACATCGTACTTACCTTGGAGATCAAGCTTGTAGGCATTGTCATTGATGCTTGTGGATGATTCTCAAAGGGTCCATCAACCCCTTGGCATCAGTTTGGACTTCCTCTCGTTGGGAACTATCCTTCCTTAGGTGCAACCAACTTGGTCACCAACTTCAAAGGTCCTCACACGTCTCCCCTTGTTTGCTTGCTTCTCATACAGCTTGGTCTTCTGCTCAATGTTTAGTCTAGCCTTCTCATTGAAATGTTGAACCACTCGCTTTCTTCTTGCCATCTTGACCTTGTCCTTTCACACTCAGGTAAAGCCATTAGATCCAAAGGAGAGGTGGGATTGAACCCATAAACAATTTCAAATGGGGAATACTTAGAAGCAGAGTGCATAGCATGATTATATGCAAATCTCACAATGTGGCAAGTTTCTTTCCCATGTTCTTAAGTTCTTTCTAATGGAATGCACGCAGGAGTGTTCCTAACTGTCCTATTAACTACCTCAGTTTTGCCCATCAGATTTGTGGATGACATGTAGTAGAGAACAAAGCTTAGTGCCTAACTTAGACCAAAGTGTCTTCCAAAAGTAACTAAGAAACTTAGTGTCCCTATCAGAAACTATGGTTCTAGGCATGCCATGCAAACGTACAACCTCCTTAAAGAACAAGTTAGCTATATGCAATGCATCATCAGTCTTATGACATGCTATGAAATGTGCCATCTTAGAGAACCTATCAACTACAACAAAGATAGAATCCTTTCCAGTCCTAGTTCTAGGCAAACCAACAATGAAATCCATAGAAATGTCATTCCAGGGATGGTGTGGAATAGGTAAAGGAGTATACAAACCCTGGTTTTGAACTTGGGACTTGGCATGCTTGCAAGTAGCACACCTTTCACATATCCTCTCCACATCTCTCTTCATATGCGGCCAATAGAAGTGATCCTGTAAAACTTTTAGAGGTCTTGGCAATCCCAAAGTGTCCCATTAGACTGCCCCCATGGGATTCCCTGACAAAAAAGATCTCTCAAAGAGCAATTAGGCACACACAATTATTGTCATGAGAACAAAGTAAGTCATCCTTTCTAAAGTAATGCCCTGAGGCAAACTTAGCACATGAAGCATAAGCTTCCTTGAAGTCATGATCAGTATCATACATGTCTTTATCTGCTCAAAATCCAAGTATCTTAGCATCTAGAGTGGTCAAGAAACATACCTCCGAGATAGTGCATCAGCAACTACATTCTCCTTACCTTGTTTGTACTTGATCACGTATGGGGAAGGTCTCAATGAATTCAACCCACCTTTGCGTGTCTCTTGCTTAAGCTTACTCTGCCCCTTTTAGATACTTGAGGGACTCAATGATCAGTGTGGATGACAAACTCTTTTGGGCCACAAGTAATGTTTGCCACGTTTGTAATGCCCTCACCCAAGGCATAGAGTTCTTTGTCATAAGTTGCATAGTTGAGTGTGGCCTCCTCCAAGCTTCTCACTGAAGTATGCAATGGGTTTCCTATCCTGCATCAACACGGCACCAATACC
>CAJHQQ010005596.1:0-15640 GCA_905132885.1 Moricandia moricandioides
ATCACTTCGCTTAAAAGTGGGATAACTTCTTCATCAATAAGTAAAATGATATGATTCAAGTTCGTGATGATTCTGCACTGATTTGTGAGTCCAAATCAAAATTCTTACATCTTTATTCATTTCTGGTGTTTGATTAAATCCAAGTAGAATGCCAAAACTCCACACAGGTAAATTGCGAGTCACTTCAGTTAAAAGTGGGATAACTTCTTCATCATAACTCCTATGATCTTGATTCAAATTCAGGGTGATTACTGATTTATGAGTGCAAATCAGCTTCTTACATCTGATTCATTCTGATTTAACTTCATGATCATTCTGATTTTAACTCATGATTATTCCTGGCACTGATTTGTGAGTCCCAAATCAAAAATTCTTACATCTTTATTCATTCTGGTTTGATTAGTATCAAGTAGAAAATTGCCAAACTCCACACAAGGTAAATTGGAGTCACTTCAGTTAAAAGTGGATAACTTCTCTTCATCATAAACCTCCTATGATCTTGATTCAAATTCAGGTTGATTCTACACTTTTTTATGAGTCCAAGTCAAGCTTCTTACATCGTGATTCATTCTGTTTTATTAGTATCAGAAGAAATTGACAACTCTCCAAACACATGGCAAACTGGAATCAACTTCGGTAAAAGTGGGATAACTTTTCATTGTAACTCATATGATCTTGATTCAACTTCAGGGTGATTCTACACTGATTTATGAGTCCAAATCAAGCTTCTTACATCGTGATTCATTCTTGCTTTATTAGTATCAAGAAGAAATTGCCAAACTCTCCAAACAGGGTAAACTGGAATCACTTCGGTTAAAAGTGAGATAACTTCCTCCTATGATCTTGGGTTCAAGTTCAGGGTGATTCCTGATTTTTGAGTCCAAATCAAGCCTCTTACATATGATTCATCTGTTTTTTAGTATCAAGAGAGAATTGCCTAATCTCCAAACAGGGCAAACTGCAATCTCTTCGGTTAAAAGTGGGATAACTTCTTCATCATAACTCCAATGATATTGATTCAACTTCAGGATTATTCTACACTGATTTATGAGTCCAAATCAAGCTTCTTACATCTTGATTCAATTTGTTTTAATTAGAATCAAGAAGAAATTTCCAAATCTCCAAACAGGGCAAAACTGGAATCATTCGGTTAAAAGAGGGATAACTTCTTCATCATAACTCCAATGATTTGATTCAACTTCAGGATGATTCTACACATGACTTTATGAGTCCAACTAAAGCTTATTAACATCTTGATTCATTCTGGTTTATTAGTATCCAACGAAGGAAATACTGCCAAATCTTCCAAACCAAGTGTAAACTGGAATAACTTCGCGTAAAAGGTGGGGATAACTTCTTCATCATAACTCTATGGATATTAGATTCAAACTCAGGGTGACTTCTACCACTTATTTACTTGAGTCCAAATCAACTTCCTTACTCGTGGATTAATTCTGGTTTTATTAGTTATCAAGAACGAAATTGCCAAATCTCCAACACTAGGGTAAACCTGGGGATTCACTTCGGTTAAAAGTGGGATAACTTCTTCATCATAACTCCAATGATATTGATTCAACTTCAGGATGATTCTAATCACTGATTTAATGAGTCCAAATCAAGCTTCTTACATCGTGATTCATTCTGGTTTTATTAGTATCAAGAATAAATTGCCAAATCTCCAAACAGGGTAAACTGGAAATCACTTCAGTTAAAAGTGGGATAACTTCTTCATCATAACTCCTATGATCTTAATTCAACTTCAGGGTGATTCTACACTGATTAATGAGTCCAAATCAAGCTTCTTACATCGTGATTCATTCTGGTTTTATTAGTATCAAGATAAATTTTCAAATCTCTAAACAGGGCTAACTGGAATCACTTCGGTTAAAAGTGGGATAACTTCTTCATCATAAGTAAAATGATATTGACTTCAACTTCAGGTTTATTCTGCACTGATTTTTTGAGTCCAAATCAAAATTCTTACATCTTTATTCATTCTGGTTTTGAATTAGAATCAAGTAGAAATTGCCTAAAAACTACACACACAAGGTAAATTGGAGTTCACTTCAGTTAAAGTGGGATAAACTTCCTTCATCATAACTCCTATGATCTTGATTCACAAATTCAGGGTTGATTCTACACTGAATTTCCAATGAGTCCAAATCAAGCTTCTGTACATCGTGATTCATTCTGGTTTTATTAGTATCAAGAAGAAATTGCCAACTCTTCCAAACAGGGCAAACTAGAATCACTTTTGGTTTAAAAGTGGGATAACTTCTTTATTGTAACTCATATGATCTTGATTCAACTTTAAGGGTGATTCTACACGATTAGGATTCCAAATCAAGTTCTTAATCGTTGATTCCATTCTGGTTTTTATTAGTATCAAGAAGAAATTGCCAAAATCTCCAAACATGGGCAAACTGGAATTACTTCGTTTTAAAAGTGGGATAACTTCTTCATCATAACTCCAATGATATTGATTCAACTTCAGGATGATTCTACATGATTTATGTGTCCAAATCAATGCTTATTTACATCTTGATTCATTCTGGTTTTATTAGTATCAAGAAGAAATTGTCAAATCTCCAAACAAGGTAAACTAGAACCACTTCGGTTAAAAGTGGGATAACTTCTTCATCATAAGTCTATGATATTGATTTAACTTCAGGGTGGTTCTACACTTATTTATGAGTCCAAATCAAGCTTCTTATATCGTGATTAATTCTGTTTTATTAGTGTCAAGAAGAAATTGCCAATCTCCAAACAGTGTAAACTGGATTCACTTCGGTTAAAAGTGGGATAACTTCTTCATCATAACTCCAATGATATTGACTCAACTTCAGGATGATTATACACTGATTAATGAGTCCAAATCAAGCTCTTACATCGTGATTCATTCTGGTTTTATTAGTATCAAGAATAAATTGCCAAATCTCAAAACAGGGTTAACTAGGATCACTTCAGTTAAAAGTGGGATAACTTCTTCATCATAACTCCTATGATCTTAATTCAACTTCAGGGTGATTCTACACTGATTAATGAGTCCAAATCAAGCTTCTTACATCGTGATTCATTCTGGTTTTATTAGTATCAAGAATAATTGTCAAATCTCTAAACAGGGCTAACTGGAATCACTTCGGTTAAAAGTGGAATAACTTCTTCATCATAAGTAAAATGATATGATTCAACTTCATGATGATTCTGCACTGATTTGTGAGTCCAAATCAAAATTCTTACATCTTTATTCATTCTGGATTTGATTACAATCAAGTAGAAATTGCCAAAACTCCACACAAGGTAAATTGGAGTCACTTCAGTTAAAAGTGGGATAACTTCTTCATCATAACTCCTATGATCTTGATTCAAATTCAAGTTGATTCTAACACTTTTTTATGAGTCCAAGTCAATCTTCTTACATCGTGATTCATTCTGGTTTTATTAGTATCAAGAAGAAATTGATAACTCTCCAAACATGGCAAACTGGAATCACTTCGGTTAAAAGTGGGATAACTTCTTCATCATAACTCCTATGATCTTGATTCAACTTCAGGGTGATTCTACACTGATTTATGAGTCCAAATCAAGCTTCTTACATCGTGGATTCATTCTTGCTTTATTAGTATCAAGAAGAAATTGCCAACTCTCCAAACAGGGTAAACTGGAATCACTTCGGTTAAAAGTGAGATAACTTCTTCATCATAACTCTTATGATCTTGATTCAAGTTCAGGGTGATTCTGATTTTGAGTCCAAATCAAGCCTCTTACATCTGATTCATTCTGTTTTTTTTAGTATCAAGAAGAAATTGCCAAATCTCCAAACAGGGCAAACTGCAATCGCTTCGGTTAAAAGTGGGATAACTTCTTCATCATAACTCCAATGATATTATTCAACTTCATGATTATTCTACACTGGTTTATGAGTCCAAATCAAGCTTCTTACATCTTGATTCAATCTGCTATAATTTGAATCAAGAAGAAATTGCCTAATCTCCAAACATGGTAAACTGGAGTCACTTCGGTTAAAAGTGGGATAAACTTCTTCATCATAACTCCTATGATATTGATTCAAATTCAGGGTGATTCTACACGGATTAATGAGTCCAAATCAAGCTTCTTACATCGTGATTCATTCTGGTTTTATTCTATCAAGAAGAAATTGCCAAATCTCCAAAAAGGGTAAACTGGAATCACTTCGGTTAAAAGTGGGATAACTTCTTTCATCATAACTCCTATGATATTGATTCAACTTCAGGGTGATTCTCACTGATTTATGAGTCCAAATCAAGCTTCTTACATCGTGATTCATTCTGGTTTTATTAGTATCAAGAAGAAATTGCCAAATCTCCAAACAGGGCAAACTGGAATCACTTCGGTTAAAAGTGGGATAACTTCTTCATCATAACTCCATGATATTGATTCAACTTCAGGGTGATTTACACTGATTTATGAGTCCAAATCAAGCTTCTTACATCGTGATTCATTCTGGTTTTATTAGTATCAAGAAGAAATTGCCAAATCTCCAAACAGGGTAAACTGGAATCACTTCGGTTAAAAGTGGGATAACTTCTTCATCATAACTCCTATGAATCTTGAGTCAACTTCAGGTGATTCGCACTGATTTATGAGTCCAAATCAAGCTTCTTACATCGTGATTCATTCTGGTTTATTTAGTATCAAGAAGAAATTGCCAAATCTCCAACAGGGTAAACTGGAATCACTTCGGTTAAAAGTGCGGATAACTTCTTCATCATAATCCTATGATCTTGATCAACTTCAGGGGTGATTCACACTGATTTATGAGTCCAAATCAAGCTTCTTTACATCGTGATTCATTCTGGTTTTATTATGTATCAAGAAGAAATTGGCCAAATCTCCAAACAGGGCAAACTGGGAATCACTTCGGTTAAAAGTGGGATAACTTCTTCATCATAACTCCAATGATATTGATTCAACTTCAGGGTGATTCTACACTGATTTATGAGTCCAAATCAAGCTTCTTACATCGTGATTCATTCTGGTTTTATTAGTATCAAGAAGAAATTGCCAAATCTCCAAACAGGCAAACTGGAATCACTTCGGTTAAAAAGTGGGATAACTTCTTCATCATAACTCCTATGATCTTGAGTTCAACTTCAGGGTGATTCGTACACTGATTTATGAGTCCAAATCAAGCTTCTTACATCGTGATTCATTCTGGTTTTATTAGTATCAGAAGAAATTCCCAAATCTCCAACAGGGCAAACTGGAATCACTTCGGTTAAAAGTGGGATAACTTCTTCATCATAACTCTATGATCTTGATTCAACTTCAGGGTGATTCTACACTGATTTATGAGTCCAAATCAAGCTTCTTACATCTGATTCATTCTGGTTTTATTAGTATCAAGAAGAAATTGCCAAATCTCCAAACAGGGTAAACTGGAATCACTTCGGTTAAAGTGGGATAACTTCTTCATCATAACTCCTATGATCTTGATTCAACTTCAGGGTGATTCTACACTGATTTATGAGTCCAAATCAAGCTTCTTACATCGTGATTCATTCTGGTTTATTAGTATCAAGAAGAAATTGCCAAATCTCCAAACAGGGCAAACTGGAATCACTTCGGTTAAAAGTGGATAACTTCTTCATCATAACTCCTATGATCTTGATTCAACTTCAGGGTGATGTCACTGATTTTGAGTCCAAATCAAGCTCTTACATCTGATTCATTCTGGTTTTTTTAGTATCAAGAAGAAATTTGCCAAATCTCCAAACAGGGCAAACTGGAATCACTTCGGTTAAAAGTGGGATAACTTCTTCATCATAACTCCTATGATATTGATTCAAACTTCAGGTGATTCTACACTGATTTATGAGTCCAAATCAAGCTTCTTACATCTGATTCATTCTGGTTTTATTTGTATTCAAGAAGAAATTGCCTAATCTCCAAACAGGGCAAACTGGAATCACTTCGGTTAAAAGTGGGATAACTTCTTCATCATAACTCCTATGATCTTGATTCAACTTCAGGGTGATTCTAAACGGATTTATGAGTCCAAATCAAGATTCTTACATCGTGATTCATTCTGGTTTATTACTATCAAGAAGAAATTGCCAAATCTCCAAAAGGGTAAACTGGAATCACTTCGGTTAAAAGTGGTATAACTTCTTTATCATAACTCCTATGATCTTAATTCAACTTCAGGGTGATTCTACACTGATTTATGAGTCCAAATAAAGCTTTTTACATCGTGATTCATTCTGGTTTTATTAGTATCAAGAAGAAATTACCAAATCTCCAAACAGGGCAAACTGGAATCACTTCGGTTAAAAGTGGGAAACTTCTTCATCATAACTCCAATGAAATTGATTCAACTTCGGGGTGATTCTACACTGTTTAATGAGTCCAAATCGAGGTTCTTAGATCGTGATTCATTATGTTTTATTAGTATCAAGAAGAAATTGCCAAATCTCCAAACAGGACAAACTGGAATCACTTCGCTTAAAAGTGAGATAACTTCTTCATCATAACTCCAATGATATTGATTCAACTTCAGGATGATTCTACACTGATTTATGAGTCCAAATCAATCTTCTTACATCTTGATTCATTCTGGTTTAATTAGAATCAAGAAGAAATTGCCAAATTTCCAAACAGGGTAAACTGGAGTCACTTCGGTTAAAAGTGGGATAACTTCTTCAGCATAACTCCTATGATCTTGCTTCAACTTTAGGGTGATTCTATACTGATTTATTAGTCCGAATCAAGCTTCTTACATCGTGATTCATTCTATTTTTATTAGTATCAAGAAGAAATTGCCATACCTCCAAATAGGGCAAACTGGAATCACTTCGGTTAAAAGTGGAATAACATCTTCATCATAACTCCTATGATCTTGTATCAACTTCAGGGTGGTTCTACACTGATTTATGAGTCCAAATTAAGCTTCTTACATCATGATTCATTCTGGTTTTATTTGTATCAAGAAGAAATTGTCTAATCTCCAAACATGGTAAACTGGAATCACATCGGTTAAAAGTGGGATAACTTCTTCATCATAACTCCTATGATCTTGATTCAACTTAGGGTGATTATACACTGATTAATGAGTCAAAATCAAGCTTCTTACATCGTGATTCATTCTGGTTTTATTAGTATCAAGAATAAATTACCAAATCTCCAAACATGGCAAACTGGAATCACTTCGGTTAAAAGTGGAATAACTTCTTCATCATAACTCCTATGATATTGATTCAACTTCAGGATGATTCTGCACTTGATTTATGAGTCCAAATCAAGCTTCTTACATCGTTATTCATTCTGGTTTTGATTAGAATCAAGAAGAAATTGCCAAATCTCCAACCAAGGTAAATTGGAGTTACTTCGGTTAAAAGTGGGATAACTTCTTCATCATAACTCCTATGATCTTGTATCAAATTCAGGGTGGTTCTACACTGATTTATGAGTCCAAATAAAGCTTCTTACATCTTAATTCATTCTGGTTTGATTAGAATCAAGAAGAAATTGTCAAATCTCCAAACTGGAGGTACTTCGGTTAAAAGTGGAATAACATCTTCATCATAACTCCTATGATCTTGTATCAACTTCAGGGTGGTTCTACAATGATTTATGTGTCCAAATAAAGCTTCTTACATCTTAATTCATTCTGGTTTGATTAGAATCAAGAAGAAATTGTCAAATCTCCAAACAGGGTAAACTGGAGGTACTTCTGTTAAAAGTGGGATAACTTCTTCATTATAACTCCTATGATCTTGCTTCAAATTCAGGGTGATTCTACACTGATTTAAGAGTCCAAATCAAGCTTCTTACATCGCGATTCATTCTTGTTTTATTAGTATCAAGAAGAAATTGCCAAATCTTCAAACAGGACAAACTGGAATCACTTCGCTTAAAAGTGGGATAACTTCTTCATCATAAGTAAAATGATATTGATTCAAGTTCGTGATGATTCTGCACTGATTTGTGAGTCCAAATCAAAATTCTTACATCTTTATTCATTCTGGTTTTGATTAGAATCAAGTAGAAATTGCCAAAACTCCACACAAGGTAAATTGGAGTCACTTCAGTTAAAAGTGGGATAACTTCTTCATCATAACTCCTATGATCTTGATTCAAATTCAGGGTGATTCTGATTTATGAGTGCAAATCAAGCTTCTTACATCTGATTCATTCTGATTTAACTTCATGATCATTCTGATTTAACTTCATGATTATTCTGCACTGATTTGTGAGTCCAAATCAAAATTCTTACATCTTTATTCATTCTGGTTTTGATTAGTATCAAGTAGAAATTGCCAAAACTCCACACAAGGTAAATTGGAGTCACTTCAGTTAAAAGTGGGATAACTTCTTCATCATAACTCCTATGATCTTGATTCAAATTCAGGTTGATTCTACACTTTTTTATGAGTCCAAGTCAAGCTTCTTACATCGTGATTCATTCTGGTTTTATTAGTATCAAGAAGAAATTGACAACTCTCCAAACATGGCAAACTGGAATCACTTCGGTTAAAAGTGGGATAACTTCTTCATTGTAACTCATATGATCTTGATTCAACTTCAGGGTGATTCTACACTGATTTATGAGTCCAAATCAAGCTTCTTACATCGTGATTCATTCTTGCTTTATTAGTATCAAGAAGAAATTGCCAACTCTCCAAACAGGGTAAACTGGAATCACTTCGGTTAAAAGTGAGATAACTTCCTCCTATGATCTTGGTTCAAGTTCAGGGTGATTCTGATTTTTGAGTCCAAATCAAGCCTCTTACATCTGATTCATTCTGTTTTTTTAGTATCAAGAAGAAATTGCCTAATCTCCAAACAGGGCAAACTGCAATCTCTTCGGTTAAAAGTGGGATAACTTCTTCATCATAACTCCAATGATATTGATTCAACTTCAGGATTATTATACACTGATTTATGAGTCCAAATCAAGCTTCTTACATCTTGATTCAATTTGGTTTAATTAGAATCAAGAAGAAATTTCCAAATCTCCAAACAGGGCAAACTGGAATCAATTCGGTTAAAAGTGGGATAACTTCTTCATCATAACTCCAATGATATTGATTCAACTTCAGGATGATTCTACACTGATTTATGAGTCCAACTAAAGCTTATTACACCTTGATTCATTCTGGTTTTATTAGTATCAAGAAGAAATTGCCAAATCTCCAAACAAGGTAAACTGGAATAACTTCGGTTAAAAGTGGGATAACTTCTTCATCATAACTCTATGATATTGATTCAAACTCAGGGTGATTCTACACTTATTTATGAGTCCAAATCAAGCTTCTTACATCGTGATTAATTCTGGTTTTATTAGTATCAAGAAGAAATTGCCAAATCTCCAAACATAGTAAACTGGATTCACTTCGGTTAAAAGTGGGATAACTTCTTCATCATAACTCCAATGATATTGATTCAACTTCAGGATGATTCTACACTGATTAATGAGTCCAAATCAAGCTTCTTACATCGTGATTCATTCTGGTTTTATTAGTATCAAGAATAAATTGCCAAATCTCCAAACAGGGTAAACTGGAATCACTTCAGTTAAAAGTGGGATAACTTCTTCATCATAACTCCTATGATCTTAATTAACTTCAGGGTGATTCTACACTGATTAATGAGTCCAAATCAAGCTTCTTACATCGTGATTCATTCTGGTTTTATTAGTATCAAGAATAAATTTTCAAATCTCTAAACAGAGCTAACTGGAATCACTTCGGTTAAAAGTGGGATAACTTCTTCATCATAAGTAAAATGATATTGATTCAACTTCAGGTTTATTCTGCACTGATTTTTGAGTCCAAATCAAAATTCTTACATCTTTATTCATTCTGGTTTTGATTAGAATCAAGTAGAAATTGCCAAAACTCAACACAAGGTAAATTGGAGTCACTTCAGTTAAAAGTGGGATAACTTCTTCATCATAACTCCTATGATCTTGATTCAAATTCAGGTTGATTCTACACTGATTTATGAGTCCAAATCAAGCTTCTTACATCGTGATTCATTCTGGTTTTATTAGTATCAAGAAGAAATTGCCAACTCTCCAAACAGGGCAAACTAGAATCACTTTGGTTAAAAGTTGGATAACTTCTTTATTGTAACTCATATGATCTTGATTCAACTTTAGGGTGATTCTACACTGATTTAGGAGTCCAAATCAAGCTTCTTACATCGTGATTCATTCTTGTTTTATTAGTATCAAGAAGAAATTGCCAAATCTCCAAACATGGCAAATGGAATTACTTCGGTTAAAAGTGGGATAACTTCTTCATCATAACTCCAATGATATTGATTCAACTTCAGGATGATTCTACACTGATTTATGTGTCCAAATCACGCTTATTACATCTTGATTCATTCTGGTTTTATTAGTATCAAGAAGAAATTGTCAAATCTCCAAACAAGGTAAACTAGAACCACTTCGGTTAAAAGTGGGATAACTTCTTCATCATAACTCTATGATATTGATTTAACTTCAGGGTGATTCTACACTTATTTATGAGTCCAAATCAAGCTTCTTACATCGTGATTAATTCTGGTTTTATTAGTGTCAAGAAGAAATTGCCAAATCTCCAAACAGGGTAAACTGGATTCACTTCGGTTAAAAGTGGGATAACTACTTCATCATAACTCCAATGATATTGATTCAACTTCAGGATGATTATACACTGATTAATGAGTCCAAATCAAGCTTCTTACATCGTGATTCATTCTGGTTTTATTAGTATCAAGAATAAATTGCCAAATCTCCAAACAGGGTAAACTGGAATCACTTCAATTAAAAGTGGGATAACTTCTTTATCATAACTCCTATGATCTTAATTCAACTTCAGGGTGATTCTACACTGATTAATGAGTCCAAATCAAGCTTCTTACATCGTGATTCATTCTGGTTTTATTAGTATCAAGAATAAATTGTCAAATCTCTAAACAAGGCTAACTGGAATCACTTCGGTTAAAAGTGGGATAACTTCTTCATCATAAGTAAAATGATATTGATTCAACTTCATGATGATTCTGCACTGATTTGTGAGTCCAAATCAAAATTCGTACATCTTTATTCATTCTGGATTTGATTACAATCAAGTAGAAATTGCCAAAACTCCACACAAGGTAAATTGGAGTCACTTCAGTTAAAAGTGGGATAACTTCTTCATCATAACTCCTATGATCTTGATTCAATTTCAGGTTGATTCTACACTTTTTTATGAGTCCATGTCAAGCTTCTTACATCGTGATTCATTCTGGTTTTATTAGTATCAAGAAGAAATTGATAACTCTCCAAACATGGCAAACTGGAATCACTTCGGTTAAAAGTGGGATAACTTCTTCATCATAACTCCTATGATCTTGATTCAACTTCAGGGTGATTCTACACTGATTTATGAGTCCAAATCAAGCTTCTTACATCGTGATTCATTCTTGCTTTATTAGTATCAAGAAGAAATTGCCAACTCTCCAAACAGGGTAAACTGGAATCACTTCGGTTAAAAGTGAGATAACTTCTTCATCATAACTCCTATGATCTTGATTCAAGTTCAGGGTGATTCTGATTTTTGAGTCCAAATCAAGCCTCTTACATCTGATTCATTCTGTTTTTTTTTAGTATCAAGAAGAAATTGCCAAATCTCCAAACAGGGCAAACTGCAATCGCTTCGGTTAAAAGTGGGATAACTTCTTCATCATAACTCCAATGATATTAATTCAACTTCATGATTATTCTACACTGGTTTATGAGTCCAAATTAAGCTTCTTACATCTTGATTCAATCTGCTTTAATTTGAATCAAGAAGAAATTGCCTAATCTCCAAACATGGTAAACTGGAGTCACTTCGGTTAAAAGTGGGATAACTTCTTCATCATAACTCCTATGATCTTGATTCAAATTCAGGGTGATTCTAAACGGATTTATGAGTCCAAATCAAGATTCTTACATCGTGATTCATTCTGGTTTAATTTGTATCAAGAAGAAATTGCCAAATCTCCAAACAGGGGTAAACTGGAATCACTTCGGTTAAAAGTGGTATAACTTCTTTATCATAACTCCTATGATCTTAATTCAACTTCAGGGTGATTCTACACTGATTTATGAGTCCAAATCAAGCTTTTTACATCGTGATTCATTCTTGTTTTATTAGTATCAAGAAGAAATTACCAAATCTCCAAACAGGGCAAACTGGAATCACTTCGGTTAAAAGTGGGGAAAACTTCTTCATCATAACTCCAATGAAATTGATTTCAACTTCGGGATGATTCTACACTGTTTAATGAGTCCAAATCGAGGTTCTTACATCGTGATTCATTATGTTTTATTAGTATCAAGAAGAAATTGCCAAATCTCCAAACAGGGTAAACTGGAACCACTTCGGTTAAAAGTGGGATAACTTCTTCATCATAACTCCAATGATATTGATTCAACTTCAGGATGATTCTACACTCATTAATGAGTCCAAATCAAGCTTCTTACATCGTGAATCATTCTGGTTTTATTAGTATCAAGAATAAATTGCCAAATCTCCAAACAAGGTAAACTGGAATCACTTCAGTTAAAAGTGGGATAACTTCCTTCATCATAACTCCTATGATCTTGATTCAACTTCAGGGTGATTCTAAACTGATTAATGAGTCAAAATCAAGCTTCTTACATCGTGATTCATTCTGGGTTTATTAGTATCAAGAATAAATTGTCAAATCTCTAAACAGGAAAAACTGGACTCACTTCGGTTAAAAGTGGGATAACTTCTTCATCATAAGTAAAATGATATTTATTCAACTTCAGGATGATTCTGAACTGATTTGTGAGTCTAAATCAAACTTCTTACACCTTTATTCATTACTGGTTTTGATTAGAATCAAGTAGAAATTGGCCAAAACTCCAAACAAGGTAAATTGGAGTCACTTCGGTTAAAGTGGGATAACTTCTTCATCATAACTCCTATGATCTTGACTCAAATTCAGGGTGATTCTACACTGATTTATGAGTCCAAATCAAGCTTCTTACATCGTGATTCATTCTGATTTTATTAGTATCAAGAATAAATTGCCAATTCTCCAAACGGGGCAAACTGGAATCTGGTGCGACCTCGATCAGATTAAAACTCATGTTTTGGAAGCCAATACATGTACCAGAAAGGAAATTGGTCACAGGACGACCTGATGGGCTTATTGGAGAGCTTATTGGCGTTATTCATGAGGTATTGGACCGAGAGAAGGCTAAGGATCTTGATGAGGCCTTTATAGAGAGAGGAATGACTATGAAACAGAAATGGACGACTAGTATGCAATCTAATTTACCAAGAAATGGGTGAAAGGAAACTGGTTGGAGAGGAAATGAAATGGGTGATCTGGTTTTATTAGTATCAAGAAAGAAATTGCCCAACTCTCCAAACAGGGCAAACTGGAATCACTTCGGTTAAAAGAGGGATAACTTCTTCATCGTAACTCCTATGATTCTTGATTCAACATCAGGGTGAAATTCTACACTGATTCTATGGAGTCCAAATCAAGCTTCTTACATCGTGATTCATTCTTGTTTTATTAGTATCAAGAAGAAATTGCCAAATCTCCAAAACAGGGCAAAACTGGAATCACTTTGGTTAAAAGTGGGATAACTTTTCTTCATCATACTCCAATGATACTTGATTCAACTTCAGGATGATTCTACACTGATTTATGAGTCTAAATAAAAGCTTTATTACATCTTGATTCGTTCTGGTTTAATTAGAATCAAGAAGAAATTGCCAAATTTTCCAAACAGAGAGGTAAAAACTGGAGTCACTTCGGTTAAAAGTGGGATAAACTTCTTCATCATAACCCCTATGATCTTGCTTCAACTTCAGGGTGATTCTACACTGATTTATGAGTCCAAATTCAAGCTTCTTACATCGTGATTCATTCTATTTTATAGTTAGTATCAAGAAGAAGAATTGCCAAATTCTCAAATAGGGCAAACTGGAATCACTTCGTTAAAAAGTGGGATAACTTGTTCATCGTAACTCCTATGATCTTGTTCAACTTCAGGGTGATTCTACACTGATTTATGAGTCCAAATCAAGCTTCTTACATCGTGATTCATTCTTGTTTTATTAATATCAAGAAGAAATTGCCAAATCTCCAAACAGGGCAAACTGGAATCACTTTGGTTAAAAGTGGGATAACTTCTTCATCATAACTCCAATGATAACTCCAATGAAATCGATTCAACTTCAGGATGATTCTAAACTGATTAATGAGTCCAAATCAAGCTTCTTACATCGTGATTCATTCTGGTTTTATTAGTATCAAGAAGAAATTGCCAAATCTCCAAACAGGGTAAACTAGAACCACTTCGGTTAAAAGTGGGATAACTTCTTCATCATAACTCCTATGATCTTCATTCAAATTCAGGGTGATTGTACACTTATTTATGAGTCCAAATCAAGCTTCTTACATCGTGATTCATTCTGGTTTTATTAGTATCAAGAAGAAATTGCCAAATCTCCAAACAGTGTAAACTGGATTCACTTTGGTTAAAAGTGAGATAACTTCTTCATCATAACTCCAATGATATTGATTCAACTTCAGGATGATTCTACACTGATTAATGAGTCCAAATCAAGCTTCTTACATCGTGATTCATTCTGGTTTTATTAGTATCAAGAATAAATTTCCAAATCTCCAAACAGGGTAAACTGGAATCACTTCGGTTAAAAGTGGGATAACTTCTTCATCATAACTCCTATGATCTTGATTCAACTTCAGGGTGATGCTACACTGATTAATGAGTCCAAATCAAGCTTCTTACATCGTGATTCATTCTAGTTTTATTAGTATCAAGAAGAAATTGCCAAATCTCCAAATAGGGCAAACTGGAATCACTTCGGTTAAAAGTGGAATAACATCTTCATCATAACTCCTATGATATAGATTCAACTTCAGGGTGACTATCCACTGATTTATGAGTCCAAATAAAGCTTCTTACATCTTGATTCATTCTGGTTTGATTAGAATAGCAAATCAAGCTTCTTACATCGTGATTCATTCTGGTTTATTAGTATCAAGAATAAATTGCCAAATCTCCAACAGGGTAAACTGGAATCACTTCAGTTAAAAGTGGGATAACTTCTTCATCATAACTCCATATGATCTTGATTCAACTTCAGGGTGATTCTACACTGATTAATGAGTCCAATCAAGCTTCTTACATTCGTGATTCCATTCTGGTGTTTATTAGTATCAAAGAATAAATTGCCAAATCTCTCAAACAGGGTAAACTGGAATCACTTCGGTTAAAAGTGGGATAACTTCTTCATCATAAGTCCAATGATATTGATTCAATCTTCAGGATGATTCTGCACTGATTTGTGAGTCCAAATCAAAAGCTTCTTACACCTTGATTCATTCTGGTTTTGATTAGTATCAAGAATAAATTACCAAAATCTCCAATACATGGTCAACTGGAGTCACTTCGGTTAAAAGTGGGATAAACTTCTTCATCATAACTCCTCATGATCTTGATTCAACTTCAGGGTGATTCTACACTGATTTATGTAGTCCAAATCAAGCTTCTTACATCTGATTTCATTCTGATTTTATTAGTATCAAGAAGAATTGCCAAATCTCCAAACAGGGCCAAATCTCGAAT
>CAJHQQ010005597.1:0-15630 GCA_905132885.1 Moricandia moricandioides
ACTCAAGTGTACGGTCACTTGTACGGCCTTGTACGGTCACTTGTACGGCCACTTGTACGGACTTGTACGGACAACTCCCCCTTAAACCATTCTCCAACCTTCTTCAGTCTCCTTCACATACTTGTAACCCCTTTTCTTATTTAGTTCAACAACTTGGTCTACACAGACTTATAAAGTAACCTTATAAAAACGTATAAGGTATTATAAGGAAGGCAGAGTCGCCTATCTTAACCTAAAGAAGCTTGGGAAGACAAGTGGGGTTGAGTTAACCAGCTGTCATAGTCAAGTTGAATTCAAAGCCAGATCTACTGCCAAAAGAGCTGTTGGGACAGAATACAGCCTTTTATCCAGTCAGAATACTGTCTATTATCTAGTGTAGTCTTTTATCCAATGTGCTGTTGATTCCCTCTCTCTTTCTTCTCTGTCTTTAAATTTAATTGTAAGCAACCAGAAATAAATCAAGGAAAACATTTCCTCTCCTTCTCTCTCTCTAATTTCGAAATCACTCTCTCTCTCTCTCTCTTGTTCTTCATGTTCTTCATTCTCCAGCAATAAACTCTCTCTAAATCTCTCATTCTTTCAGAAATCTCAAAACAGGGTAAACTGGAGTCACTTCGGTTAAAAGTGGGATAACTTCTTCATCATAACTCTATGATCTTCATTCTAATTTAGGGTGATTCTAAACTGATTTATGAGTTCAAATCAAGCTTCTTACATCGTGATTCATTCTGGTTTTATTTATATCAAGAAAAAATTTCCAAATCTCCAAACAGGGCAAACTGGAATCACTTCGGTTAAAAGTGGAATAACTTCTTTATCATAACTCCAATGATATTGATTCAACTTCAGGATGATTCTACACTGATTAATGAGTCTAAATCAAGCTTCTTACATCGTGATTCATTCTGGTTTTATTTATATCAAGAAAAAATTGCCAAATCTCCAAACAGGGTAAACTGGAATCACTTCGGTTAAAAGTGGGATAACTTCTTCATCATAACTCCTATTATCTTGATTCAACTTCAGGGTGATTCTACACTGATATATGAGTCCAAATCAAGCATCTTACATCGTGATTCATTCTGGTTTTATTAGTATCAAGAATAAATTGCCAAATCTCCAAACAGTGTAAACTGGATTCACTTCGGTTAAAAGTGGGATAACTTCTTCATCATAACTCCTATGATATTGATTCAAATTCAGTGATTATCCACTGATTTATGAGTCCAAATCAAGATTCTTACATCTTGATTCATTATGGTTTGATTAGAATCAAGAAAAAATTGCCAACTCTCCAAACAGAGCAAACTGGAATCACTACGGTTAAAAGTGGGATAACTTCTTCATCATAACTCCTATCATCTTGATTCAACTTCAGGGTGATTCTACACTGATTTATGAGTCCAAATCAAGCTTCTTACATCGTGATTCATTCTGGTTTTATTAGTATCAAGAAGAAATTGTCAAATCTCCAAACAAGGCAAACTGGAATCACTTCGGTTAAAAGTGGGATAACTTCTTCATCATAACTCCTATGATCTTGATTCACCTTCAGGGTGATTCTACACTGATTTATGAGTCCAAATAAATCTTCTTACATCGTGATTCATTCTCATTTTATTAGTATCAAGAAGAAATTGCCAAATCTCCAAACAGGGTAAACTGGATTCACTTTGGTTAAAAGTGGGATAACTTCTTCATCATAACTCCTATGATATTGATTCAAATTCAGGGTGATTATCCACTGATTTATGATTCCAAATCAAGATTCTTACATCTTGATTCATTGTGGTTTGATTAGAATCAAAAAGAAATTGCCAACTCTCCAAACAGGGCAAAATGGAATCACTTCGGTTAAAATTGGGATAACTTCTTCATCATAACTCCTATGATTTGGATACCAATTCAGGGTGATTCTAAACTGATTTATGAGTCCAAATCAAGCTTCTTACATCGTGATTCATTCTGGTTTTATTAGTATCAAGAAGAAATTGACAACTCTCCAAACAGTGTAAACTTGATTCACTTCGGTTAAAAGTGGGATAACTTCTTCATCATAACTCCTATGATATTGATTCAAATTCAGAATGATTCTGCACTGATTTATAAGTTCAAATCAAGCTTCTTACGTCTTGTTTCCTTCTGGTTTGATTAGAATCAAGAAGAAATTGCCAAATATCCAAACAGAGCAAACTGGAACCACTTCGGTTAAAAGTGGGATAACTTCTTCATCATAATTCCAATGATATTGATTCAACTTCAGGATGATTCTGCACTGGTTTATGAGTCTAAATCAAGCTTCTTACATCTTTATTCATTCTGTTTTTGATTAGAATCAAGAAGAAATTGTCAAATCTCCAAAAAATGTAAATTGGAGTCACTTCGGTTAAAAGTGGGATAACTTATTCATCATAACTCCTATGATCTTGATTCAGCTTCAGGGTGATTCTACACTGATTTATGAGTCCAAATCAAGCTTCTTACATCGTGATTCATTCTGTTTTTATTAGTATCAAGAAGAAATTGCCAACTCTCCAAACAGGGCAAACTGGAATCACTTCGGTTAAAAGTGGGATAACTTCTTCATCATAACTCCAATGATATTGATTCAACTTCAGGATGATTCTGCACTGATTTATGAGTCCAAATCAAACTTCTTACATCTTGATTCATTCTGGTTTGATTAGAATCAAGAAGAAATTGTGAAATCTCAAAACAGGGTAAACTGGAGTCACTTCGGTTAAAAGTGGGATAACTTCTTCATCATAACTCCTATGATCTTGATTCCAATTCAGGGTGATTCTAATCTGATTTATGAGTCCAAATCAAGCTTCTTACATCATGATTCATTCTGGTTTTATTTTTATCAAGAAGAAATTGCCAAATCTCCAAACAGGGTAAACTGGAATCACTTCGGTTAAAAGTGGAATAACTTCTTCATCATAACTCCTATGATTTTGATTCAACTTCACGGTGATTCTACACAGATTAATGAGTCTAAATCAATCTTCTTACTTCGTGATTCATTCTTGTTTTATTAGTATCAAGAATAAATTGCCAAATCTCGAAACTGGGCAAACGGGAATCACGTCGGTTAAAAGTGGGATAACTTCTTCATCATAACTCCAATGATATTGATTCAACTTCAGGATGATTCTACACTGATTTATGAGTCCAAATCAAGCTTCTTACATCGTGATTCATTCTGGTTTTATTTATATCAAGAAAAAATTGCCAAATCTCCAAACAGGGTAAACTGGAATCACTTCGGTTAAAAGTGGGATAACTTCTTCATCATAACTCCTATTATCTTGATTCAACTTCAGGGTGATTCTACACTGATATATGAGTCCAAATCAAGCTTCTTACGTCGTGATTCATTCTGGTTTTATTAGTATCAAGAATAAATTGCCAAATCTCCAAACAGTGTAAACTTGATTCACTTCGGTTAAAAGTGGGATAACTTCTTCATCATAACTCCTATGATATTGATTCAAATTCGGGGTGATTATCCACTGATTTATAAGTCCAAATCAAGCATCTTACATCGTGATTCATTCTGGTTTTATTAGTATCAAGAATAAATTGCCAAATCTCTAAACAAAGCAAATTGGAATCACTTCGGTTAAAAGTGGGATAACTTCTTCATCATAAGTCCAATGATATTGATTCAACTTCAGGATGATTCTGCACTGATTTATGAGTCGAAATCAAGCTTCTTACATCTTTATTCATTCTGGTTTTGATTAGAATAATGAAGAAATTGTCAAATCTCCAAAAAGGTAAATTGGAATCACTTCGGTTAAAAGTGAGATAACTTATTCATCACAACTCCTATGATCTTGATTCTGCTTCAGGGTGATTCTACTCTGATTTATGAGTCCAAATCAAGCTTCTTATATCGTGATTCATTCTGGTTTTATTAGTATCAAGAAGAAATTACCAACTCTCCAAACAGGGCAAACTGGAATCAATTCGGTTAAAAGTGGGATAACTTCTTCATCATAACTCCTATGATCTTGATTCACCTTCAGGGTGATTCTACACTGATTTATGAGTCCAAATAAATCTTCTTACATCGTGATTCATTCTGGTTTTATTAGTATCAAGAACAAATTGCCAAATCTCCAAACAGGGTAGGGTGATTCTACACTGATTTATGAGTCCAAATAAATCTTCTTACATCGTGATTCATTCTGGTTTTATTAGTATCAAGAACAAATTGTCAAATCTCCAAACAGGGTAAACTGGATTCACTTCAGTTAAAAGTGGGATAACTTCTTCATCATAACTCCTATGATATTGATTCAAATTCAGGGTGATTTTCCACTGATTTATGAGTCCAAATCAAGATTTTTACATCTTGATTCATTATGGTTTGATTAGAATCAAGAAGAAATTGCCAACTCTCCAAACAGGGCAAACTGGAATCACTTCGGTTAAAAGTGGGAAAACTTCTTCATCATAACTCCTATGATCCTGATTCAACTTCAGGGTGATTCTACACTAATTTCTGGGTCCAAATCAAGCTTCCTACATCGTGATTCATTCTGGTTTTATTAGTATCAAGAAGAAATTGCCAAATCTCCAAACAAGGCAAACTGGAATCACTTCCGTTAAAAGTCTGATAACTTCTTCATCATAACTCCTATGATATTGATTCAACTTCAGGGTGATTCTACACTGATTTATAAGTCCAAATCAAGCTTCTTACATCGTGATTCATTCTGGTTTGATTAGAATCAAGAAGAGATTGCCAAATCTCCAAACAGGGTAAACTGGAATCACTTCGGCTAAAAGTGGAATAACTTCTTTATCATAATTCCAATGATATTGATTCAACTTCAGGATGATTCTGCACTGATTTATAAGTCTAAATCAAGCTTCTTACATCTTGATTCATTCTGGTTTGATTAGAATCAAGAAGAAATTGCCAAATCACCAAACAGAGCAAACTAGAATCACTTCGGTTAAAAGTGGGATAACTTCTTCATCATAACTCCAATGATATTGATTCAACTTCAGGATGATTCTGAACTTATTTATGATTCCAAATCAAGCTTCTTAAATCTTTATTCATTCTGGTTTTGATTAGAATCAAGAAGAAATTGTCAAATCTCCAAAAAAGGTAAATTGGAGTCACTTCGGTTGAAAGTGGGATAACTTCTTCATCATAACTCCTATGATCTTGATTCAGCTTCAGGGTGATTCTACACTCATTTATGAGTCCAAATCAAACTTCTTACATCGTGATTCATTTTTTTTTATTACTATCAAGAAGAAATTGCCAACTCTCCAAACAGGGCAAACTGGAATGACTTCGGTTCAAAGTCGGATAACTTCTTCATCATAACTCCTATGATCTTGAATAAACTTCAGGGTGATTCTACACTGATTTATGAGTCCAAATCAATCTTCTTACATCGTTATTCATTCTGGTTTTATAAGTATCAAGAACAAAATTGCCAAATCTCAAAACATGGCAAAATGGAATTACTACGGTTAAAAGTGGGATAACTTCTTCATCATAACTCCAATAATATTGATTCAACTTCAGGATGATTCTACACTGATTTATGGGTCCAAATCAAGCTTCTTACATCTTGATTCATTCTGGTTTAATTAGAATCAAGAAGAAATTGCCAAATCTCCAAAAAGGGTAAACTGGAGTCACTTCGGTTAAAAGTGGGATAACTACTTCATCATAACTCCTATGATCATGATTCAAATTCAGGGTGATTCTAAACTGATTTATGAGTCCAAATAAAGCTTCTTACATCTTTATTCATTCTGGTTTGATTAGAATCAAGAAGAAATTGTCAAATCTCCAAAAAAGGTAAATTGGAGTCACTTCGGTTAAAAGTGGGATAACTTATTCATCATAACTCCTATGATCTTGATTCAGCTTCAGGGTGATTCTACACTGATTTATGAGTCCAAATCAAGCTTCTTACATCGTGATTCATTCTGGTTTTATTAGTATCAAGAAGAAATTGTCAAATCTCAAAACAGGGTAAACTGGAATCACTTCGGCTAAAAGTGGAATAACTTATTTATCATAATTCCAATGATATTGATTCAACTTCAGGATGATTCTGCACTGATTTATAAGTCCAAATCAAGCTTCTTACATCTTGATTCATTCTGGTTTGATTAGAATCAAGAAGAAATTGCCAAATCTCCAAACAGAGCAAACTGGAATCACTTCGGTTAAAAGTGAGATAACTTCTTCATCATAACTCCAATGATATTGATTCAACTTCAGGATGATTCTGAACTTATTTATGAGTCCAAATCAAGCTTCTTACATCTTTATTCATTCTGGTTTTGATTAGAATCAAGAAGAAATTGTCAAATCTCCAAAAAAGGTAAATTGGAGTCACTTCGGTTGAAAGTGGGATAACTTCTTCATCATAACTCCTATGATCTTGATTCAGCTTCAGGGTGATTCTACACTCATTTATGAGTCCAAATCAAGCTTCTTACATCGTGATTCATTTTTTTTATTACTATCAAGAAGAAATTGCCAACTCTCCAAACAGGGCAAACTGGAATCACTTCGGTTCAAAGTCGGATAACTTCTTCATCATAACTCCTATGATCTTGAATCAACTTCAGGGTGATTCTACACTGATTTATGAGTCCAAATCAATCTTCTTACATCGTTATTCATTCTGGTTTTATTAGTATCAAGAACAAAATTGCCAAATCTCAAAACATGGCAAAATGGAATTACTTCGGTTAAAAGTGGGATAACTTCTTCATCATAACTCCAATGATATTGATTCAACTTCAGGATGATTCTACACTGATTTATGGGTCCAAATTAAGCTTCTTACATCTTGATTCATTCTGGTTTAATTAGAATCAAGAAGAAATTGCCAAATCTCTAAAAAGGGTAAACTGGAGTCACTTCGGTTAAAAGTGGGATAACTACTTCATCATAACTCCTATGATCTTGATTCAAATTCAGGGTGATTCTAAACTGATTTATGAGTCCAAATAAAGCTTCTTACATCTTTATTCATTCTGGTTTTGATTAGAATCAAGAAGAAATTGTCAAATCTCCAAAAAAAGTAAATTGGAGTCACTTCGGTTAAAAGTGGGATAACTTATTCATCATAACTCCTATGATCTTGATTCAGCTTCAAGGTGATTCTACACTGATTTATGAGTCCAAATCAAGCTTCTTACATTGTGATTCATTCTGGTTTTATTAGTATCAAGAAGAAATTACCAACTCTCCAAACATGGCAAATTGGAATCACTTCGGTTAAAAGTGGGATAACTTCTTCATCATAACTCCTATGATCTTGATTCACCTTCAGGGTGATTCTACACTGATTTATGATTCCAAATAAATCTTCTTACATCGTGATTCATTCTGGTTTTATTAGTATCAAGAAGAAATTGTCAAATCTCCAAACAGGGTAAACTTGATTCACTTCGGTTAAAAGTGGGATAACTTCTTCATCATAACTCCTATGATATTGATTCAAGTTAAGGGTGATTATCCACTGATTTATGATTCCAAATCAAGATTCTTATATCTTGATTCATTATGGTTTGATTAGAATCAAGAAAAAATTGCCAACTCTCCAAACATGACAAACTGGAATCACTTCGGTTAAAAGTGGGATAACTTCTTCATCATAACTCCTATGATCTTGATTAAACTTCAGGGTGATTCTACACTGATTTATGAGTCCAAATCAAGCTTCTTACATCGTGATTCATTCTGGTTTTATTAGTAACAAGAAGAAATTGCCAAATCTCCAAACAAGGCAAACTGGAATCACTTCGGTTAAAAGTGGGATAACTTCTTCATCATAACTCCTATGATATTGATTCAACTTCAGGGTGATTCTACACTGATTTATGAGTCCGAATCAAGCTTCTTACATCGTGATTCATTCTAATTTGATTAGAATCAAGAAGAAATTGCCAAATCTCGAAACAGGATAAACTGGAATCACTTCGGTTAAAAGTGGAATAACTTCTTTATCATAATTCCAATGATATTGATTCAACTTCAGGATGATTCTGCACTGATTTATGAGTCCAAATCAAGCTTCTTAAATCTTGATTCATTCTGTTTTGATTAGAATCAAGAAGAAATTGCCAAATCTCCAAACAGGACAAATTGGAATCACTTCGGTTAAGAGTGGAATAACTTCTTTATCATAACTCCAATGATATTGATTCAACTTCAGGATGATTCTGTTGACAAGAAGCAATAAAAGGAGGTGTGATCATTAACAAGTAAAGAGAAGAAGGAGAAGGAGTCATCCGGATGGTTTCAAAGTCACTTGGTCTGCACAGACTTATAAAGTAACCTTATAAAAACGTATAAGGTTTTATAAGGAAGGCAGAGTCGCCTATCTTAACCTAAATAAGCTTGGGAAGACAAGTGGGGTTGAGTTAACCAGCTGTCATAGTCAAGTTTGAATTCAAATCAGGATCTACTGCCAAAAGAGCTGTTGGGACAGAATACAACCTTTTATCCAGTCAGAATACTGTCTGTTATCCAGTGTAGTCTTTTATCCAGTGTACTGTTGATTCCCTCTCTCGTTCTTCTCTGTCTTTAAATTTAATTGTATGCAACCAGAAATAAATCAAGGAAAAATATTTTCTCTCCTTCTCTCTCTCTAATTTCGAAATCACTCACTCTCTCTCTTGTTCTTCATGTTCTTCATTCTCCAGCAATAAACTCTCTCTAAATCTCTCTTTCTTTCATGGTATCAGAGCATACATGCTCTTGAGACCTAATTCTCTCTATACCGTCACCTTAATTCCGCAAATATGACTCTGATTCTGCTCCAAATCTTTTTTTTCTCACTATTCTTGAGCTGTTCTTGCTGTTCTTGTGCTGTTCTTGTGTTGTTCTTGATGGAGATGGCAGAAAACTCAAAAATGGTGGTAATTCCAGTTACTCTTAAAGGAGCAAACTATCTACACTGGGCAAGACTTGCTAAAACAGCTATTGGAGGCAGATGGCTCTGGGAGATTGTTGAAGAAGGGAGGCCACAAAAGAAGACCATCCTAGGAGAGGATGGCAAAGAAGTTGTTGTTGCTGATGCTGGCGCCAAGAAGAAAGGTCAGGAGGACCTGCTGGTGTTGTCTATCCTTCAGCACAGCCTTGACCCCTCACTCCAAGAAGGTTACTCCTATTGTGAAACTTCTAAGGAGCTGTGGGATACACTTCAGAAGGTGTATGGAAACAAATCCAACCTTAGTAGGGTCTTTGAAGTCAAGAGGGCTATCAATACTCTCAGTCAAGAGGACACTGACTTTGATAAGCATTTTAGTAAGTTCAGATCCTTGTGGGCTGAACTTTGAGATGCTCAGGCCAACGACCATTGATCCTGATGTGCTTAACCAAAGAAGAGAGCAGGATAAGGTCTTTGCGTTGCTGCTCACTCTCCATCCAAGCTATGGTGATCTCATCAAGCACATCTTGAGAAACAAGGAGCTCCCTTCTCTGGATGAAGAATGCTCTGAAATTCAAAAGGAGCAAGGCTCAGTGTGTCTCTTTGAGAAGGAAATGAAGTCAGTTCAGCCTATAAAGCACACACCAAGCAAGAATTCGAAAATTATGCTGCCTCAAGAGTACAAGAGAGCTAAGAAACAACACAGGAGAAAGAGTCTGAAGCAAAGGAAGATGGATATTAAGATGGCCAGGAATTTTATCAAGGAGATTGATCATCAGACATTTGAAGGAAAGACCATGTATTCTGCCTTCAGTAGTGACTCAAATGAAGAAGGAACGTGGAGAAGTGCATCTGGTGCTATCAGAACTGATGAAGCAGTAACCAGGAGTGATTTGAATTACTTCATTAGAGCTGCCAAGGCCATCATCTCATCAAAGAAGGCAGGTACAGACTCTAAACCTATCATTATAGATTCAGGAGCTAGTCACCATATGATTAGTGATAGGAATCTGATTAGTGATGTCAAGCCAGCCTCCGGAAATGTAATTATAGCCAATGGAGATAAGGTTAAGATAGAAGGGATAGGGAACCTTAGGTTGTTTGAAAGAGAATCATCTGCCTTATATATGCCTCAGTTTACTTCTAACTTACTATCAGTAAGAAAGGCTACGGTTGATTTGAGTTGTCAAGTGGTCTTCAGACCTGATGATGCTGAGTTTCAAGACCTAAAGACAGGGCAGGTGATTGGAAGATGACACAGTCATGAGGAACTCTATCACCTCAAAAGAACAGAACCATCTCCTTCTATCTGCATGATCAGTACTTCTCTGGGAATTGATGGCACTACATGGCATGCCAGATTGGAACATCTTCACGCTAGGGCTCTAAACTTAATGCTTCCTGGTGTGGTGTTTGAAAATGATGGGTGTGAAGCTTGTATCTTAGGGAAGCATTGTAGGACAGTCTTTCCAAGGTCAAGTACAATCTATGAAAAGTGCTTTGACCTTGTTCATTCTGATGTGTGGACTGCTCCCTGTCTGTCTAGAGAAAATCACAAATACTTTGTCACCTTTATTGATGAGAAGTCTAAGTACACTTGGGTGACACTGATCCAGTCTAAAGACAGAGTGCTTGAAGCTTTCAAGAACTTTCAGACTCATGTCCTCAACCATTTCAGTGCCAAAATCAAGATTCTCAGGTCAGATAATGGTGGAGAGTACACAAGTCAAGCATTCAAGCAGTATCTAGCTCAGCATGGGATTATACATCAGACAAGCTGTCCTTATACTCCACAACAAAATGGAGTAGCTGAGAGGAAGAATAGGCATCTGATGGAAGTGGCAAGGTCAATGATGTTCCATACGAATGTCCCAAAGAGGTTTTGGAGTGATGCTGTGATGGCTGCTTGTTATCTGATCAACAGGATTCCTACTAAGATTCTTAATGATCTGTCTCCATTTGAGGTACTAAACAGCAACAAGCCCCCTTTGGATCATCTCCGTGTATTTGGATGCCTCTGCTTTGTGTTGATACCAGGGGAACATAGGAGCAAGTTAGATGCCAGAAGCTCAAAAGCTATGTTCATTGGCTACTCTCCAACACAAAAGGGTTATAAGTGTTATGATCCAGTGGCAAGAAGGGTCCTAATATCAAGAGATGTAAAGTTTGTGGAGACTAAAGGCTATTATGATGAGAAGAGTTGGGATGAGGTGAAGAATCTTTCTCAATCAGCCTCAGATAGAGCAGACAACCTAAGGAGAATAATGGAGACCCTGGGAGTCAGTATACCTTCTCTACCAAGGGTGGAATCTGTTCCAGAGAGTGCACCACCTACTGGTGCTGATAATATTGAAGTCACTCATCCTGATCATGAGGGGGGCAGTGAAAGTGTTGAGCAGCCTATGCCAGCTCAAGAAAACTCAATAGCTCATGATCAAGATGAGAGACACTCCGAACCAGCTACTGATACTCAAGAGGAGGCGCCAAGCACTGGACATGGGTCTGAACCTGAGCAGACTACTGCACCTTTGAGAAGGAGTACAAGGGTCAGGAAGCCAGCCTCAAACTGGATCAATACAAGAGTCTACTTCAATGCTGAAGCTGTAGCTCTTCCAATCAGTGCAACATGTTCTCTTGCTCAATATCCAGAAGAGCATCAAGTCTTTATGAGTGAGCTGGATCAGGAATACATCCCAAAGACATATGAAGAAGCTATGCAACATAAGGAGTGGAAAGCATCTGTGGGAGATGAGATAGGGGCCATGGAGAGGAATGATACATGGTTTGAAACTCAACTCCCCAAAGGCAAGAAAGCAGTAACAAGCAGGCTCATCTTTACACTAAAATACCTGGCCAATGGAAAGCCAGAGAGGAGGAAGACAAGGCTGGTTGCAAGAGGATACACTCAAGTCTATGGTGAAGATTATCTAGACACTTTTGTACCAGTGGCTAAGCTGCACACTATAAGGGTTCTCTTGTCTCTTGCTGTCAACCTTGGGTGGGATTTATGGCAGATGTATGTGAAGAATGCCTTTCTTCAAGGAGAGTTGGAGGATGAAGTCTACATGAGGCCACCTCCTGGTCTTGAGAACATGGTGAAACCAGGAAATGTTCTCAGATTAAAGAAGGCAATCTATGGCTTAAAGCAATCTCCAAGGGCAAGGTATCATAAGCTGAGCACCACCCTCAATGGGAGAGGGTTTGTAAAATCAGAAGCTGATCACACCCTCTTCACTCTAACCAGCAAGCAAGGTATTGTGGTGATCCTAGTCTATGTGGATGACATTATCATCACTGGTAGCAACAAGGAAGGTATCCTCTCAACTAAAACCTTTCTTAAAAATGCTTTTGATATCAAAGACTTGGGAGAGTTGAAGTACTTCCTTGGGATTGAAATTTGCCGCTCTAAAGAGGGGCTATTTTTATCTCAAAGGAAGTACACACTTGATATTTTAAATGAGGCAGGAAACCTGGGGAGTAGACAAGCCAATACTCCATTGGAAGAAGGCTACAAGGTGCTGCGAGAGGGGGAGTATGAATCTACTCCATTTGATGATATAAAGAAGTATAGAAGAATGGGTGGCAAGCTCATCTATCTAACCATCACTAGACCGGATGTGTGCTTTGCTGTAAATCAAGTGAGCCAACACATGGGAGCTCCTAAGGTGCACCATTGGAACATGGTGGAGAGAATCTTGAGGTACCTAAGAGAGGCGTCTGGTCAAGGAGTATGGATGGCTTGCAACAAAAGCACTGACGTTGTTGGATATTGTGATGCTGATTGGGCTGGAGATAGAGTTGATAGGATATCAACCACAGGTTACTGCACCTTCATTGGAGGGAACCTGGACACATGGAAGAGCAAGAAGTAGAAGGTGGTGTCTTGTTCCAGTGCTGAGGCAGAGTATAGGTCAATGAGAAAACTCACTAGTGAGCTTATATGGATCAAGGGGCTGCTAAAAGACTTGGGGATTGAGATCAACACATCAATGACTATGCATTGTGACAACCAGGCTGCAATACACATTGCATCCAATTCAGTCTTTCATGAGAGGACAAAACATGTAGAAGTAGACTGCCACAAGGTGAGACAACCAGTGGAGCAGCAAGTGATCCTTCCATGCTACACAAGAAGTGAAGATCAACTAGCTGACATATTCACCAAGGCAGCTAGCAGAAAGGTTTGTGAGTTCATTCATCCTAAGCTTGGACTCATAGATCTCTCTTGTCACTGATCCTCTTGCCATGAAGGGTTCTACTCTTTTTCCTTTGCTTGGTTTTTATCCCAAGTGTTTTTTTTTTCAAGTAAAGGTTTTAATGAGAGAATGCTTCATGGTTTCCAAGCTTGACCAAACTTTATGGTCAAGCTTGAGGGGGAGTGTTGACAAGAAGCAATAAAAGGAGGTGTGATCATTAACAAGTAAAGAGAAGAAGGAGAAGGAGTCATCCGGATGGTTTCAAAGTCACTTGGTCTGCACAAACTTATAAAGTAACCTTATAAAAACGTATAAGGTATTATAAGGAAGGCAGAGTCGCCTATCTTAACCTAAAGAAGCTTGGGAAGACAAGTGGGGTTGAGTTAACCAGCTGTCATAGTCAAGTTTGAATTCAAATCCAGATATACTGCCAAAAGAGTTGTTGGGACAGAATACAGCCTTTTATCCAGTCAGAATACTGTCTATTATCCAGTGTAGTCTTTTATCCAGTGTGCTGTTGATTCCCTCTCTCTTTCTTCTCTGTCTTTAAATTTAATTGAATGCAACCAGAAATAAATCAAGAAATTTCCTCTCCTTCTCTCTCTCTAATTTTGAAATCACTCACTCTCTCTCTTGTTCTTCATGTTCTTCATTCTCCAGCAATAAACTCTCTCTAAATCTCTCTTTCTTTCAGATTCTGCACTGATTTATGATTCCAAATCAAGCTTCTTACATCTTTATTTATTCTGGTTTTGATTAGAATCAAGAAGAAATTGTCAAATCTCCAAAAAAGGTAAATTGGAGTCACTTCGGTTGAAAGTGGGATAACTTCTTCATCATAACTCCTATGATATTGATTCAGCTTCAGGGTGATTCTACACTGATTTATGAGTCCAAATCAATCTTCTTACATCGTGATTCATTTTTGTTTATTACTATCAAGAAGAAATTGCCAACTCTCCAAACAGGACAAACTGGAATCACTTCGGTTCAAAGTGGGATAACTTCTTCATCATAACTCCTATGATCTTGATTCAACTTCAGGGTGATTCTACTCTGATTTATGAGTCCAAATAAAGCTTCTTACATCGTGATTCATTCTGGTTTTATTAGTATCAAGAAGAAATTGCCAAATCTCTAAACAGGGTAAACTGGATTCACTTCGGTTAAAAGTGGGATAACTTCTTCATCATAACTCCTATGATATTCATTCAAATTCAGGGTGATTATCCACTGATTTATGAGTCTAAATAAAGATTCTTACATCTTGATTCATTCTGGTTTGATTAGAATCAAGAAGAAATAGCCAAATCTCCAAACAGGGTAAACTGGAGTCACTTCGGTTAAAAATGGGATAACTTCTTCATCATAACTCCTATGATCTTGATTCCAATTCAAGGTGATTCTAAACTTATTTATGAGTCCAAATCAAGCTTCTTACATCGTGATTCATTCTGGTTTTATTTTTATCAAGAAGAAATTGACAAATCTCCAAATAGGGTAAACTGGAATAACTTCGGTTAAAAGTCGAATAACTTCTTCATCATAACTCCTATGATCTTGATTCAACTTCAAGGTGATTCTACACAGATTAATGAGTCCAAATCAAGATTCTTACATTGTGATTCATTCTGGTTTTATTAGTATCTAGAATAAATTGCCAAATCTCCAAACAAAGCAAATTGGAATCACTTCGGTTAAAAGTGGGATAACTTCTTCATCATAAGTCCAATGATATTGATTCAACTTCAGGATGATTATGCACTGATTTATGAGTCCAAATCAAGCTTCTTACATCTTTATTCATTCTGGTTTTGATTAGAATCAAGAAGAAATTGTCAAATCTCCAAAAAAGGTAAATTGGAGTCACATCGGTTAAAAGTGGGATAACTTATTCATCATAACTCCTATGATCTTGATTCAGCTTCAGGGTGATTCTACACTGATTTATGAGTCCAAATCAAGCTTCTTACATCATGATTCATTCTGGTTTTATTAGTATCAAGAAGAAATTGCCAACTCTCCAAACAGGGCAAACTGGAATCACTTCGGTTAAAAGTGGGATAACTTCTTCATCATAACTCCTATGATCTTGATTCACTTTCAGGGTGATTCTATACTGATTTATGAGTCCAAATAAATCTTCTTACATCGTGATTTATTCTGGTTTTATTAGTATCAAGAAGAAATTGCCAAATCTCCAAACAGGGTAAACTGGATTCACTTCGGTTAAAAGTGGGATAACTTCTTCATCATAACTCCTATGATATTGATTCAAATTCAGGGTGATTCTAAACTGATTTATGAGTCCAAATCAAGATTCTTATATCGTGATTCATTATGGTTTTATTTGTATCAAGAAGAAATTGCCAAATCTCCAAACAGGGTAAACTAGAATCACTTCGGTTAAAAGTGGGATAACTTCTTCATCATAACTCCTATGATCTTGATTCAACTTCAGGGTGTGATGTGATCATGGACCGGATCACTAAGGAGAACAAGGA
>CAJHQQ010005598.1:0-15625 GCA_905132885.1 Moricandia moricandioides
ATCCCACTTCTCCTTTGGATCTAATGCCTTTACCTGAGTGTGAAAGGACAAGTCTAGATGGCAAGAAGAAAGCCGAGTTGGTTCAACAGATTCATGAGAAGGCTAGACAAAACATTGAGCAGAAGACCAAGCTTTATGAGAAGCAAGCAAACAAGGGGAGACGTGTGAGGACCTTTGAAGTTGGTGACCAAGTTTGGTTGCACCTAAGGAAGGATAGGTTCCCCAACGAGAGGAAGTCCAAACTGATGCCAAGGGTTGATGGACCCTTTGAGATCATCCACAAGATCAATGACAATGCCTAAGCTTGATCTCCAAGGTAAGTACGATGTATCAAATAGCTTCAATGTCACTGATTTGGCTCCTTTTGTTGTAGATGGACCTGATTTGAGGACAAATCCTTTTCAAGAGGGAGGGGATGATGTGATCATGGACCGGATCACTAAGGAAGACAATGGGGTGAGTTTAGATGAGCAACATGAAGCCACAATGCATCAACCATTTGATGAGGATGCTCTAACCATTCATGAAGGTCCCATGACTCGTTCCAGAGTCAAGAAGCTTAAGGAGAATGTTGTTGGATTACTCACTTCACATCCACAACAAGAAGGTCTTGGACAAGGTTTGATCCGAGATGTCTTGATCACCATTCAAGCCATCTCTACACCAAACTGAGGTAGTGTCTAGGCAGACATGGAGTGCGTGCTCTTTTCCTTGCTTTTGGTTTTGTCCCACGAGGTTTTCTAGAAGGAAGGTTTTTAACGAGGCCACAACATGTCTACAAATCACCTAAGTGCTACACTCGGTCCAAGACTAATAGAAGTTACATGTTATTTCATTTTAAACTTTAGACTATAGTTTTTATTTCTTTCCTTTTTTGAATCATTGTCGAAACCCTAGAGGCATGTCTCTGGTTTCTTATTTAAAGGGTCCCTTATGCCCTATTGTAATCATCGATTCTTTTCTATACAAGTTATTCATCTTTTGCGGCTCTCTCTCTCTCTAAAAGAAGTGTGCCGAGTTCTGGTGTGTCATATCCAGAGTTAAGGGTGCTTAGTTTGGTGTGTAATATCCAAACCATTCATCTAGGAGTATCAAGAGTTCATTCATCCCTCTTGTGTCACCATCCGATCCACACGCCTTGAAGGACTTGAGTCTTTTGATTCGTTCTTGCAAGGATTATCCATTCCCATCAACCAAAGAGCATCCTAGGGACGCATCACCAATGATATTGATTCAACTTCAGGGTGATTCGACACTGATTTATGAGTCCAGATCAAGTTTCTTACATCATGATTCATTCTGGTTTTATTAGTATCAAAAAGAAATTGCCAAATCTCCAAACAGGACAAACTGGAATCACTTCGGTTAAAAGTGGGATAACTTCTTCATCATAACTCCAATGATATTGATTCAACTTCAGGGTGATTCTACAATGATTAATGAGTCCAAATCAAATTTCTTACATCGTGATTCATTCTGGTTTTATTTGTATCAAGAAGAAATTGCCAAATCTCCAAACAGGGTAAACTGGAATCACTACGGTTAAAAGTGGGATAACTTCTTCATCATAAGTCCAATGATATTGATTCAACTTCACGATGATTCTAAACTGATTTATGAGTCCAAATCAAGCTTCTTACATCGTGGTTCATTCTGGTTTTATTTGTATTAAGAAGAAATTGGCAAATCTCCAAACAGGGCAAACTGGAATTACTTCGGTTAAAATTGGGATAACTTCTTCATCATAACTCCAATGATATTGACTCAACTTCAGGGTGATTCTACACTGATTAATGAGTCCAAATCAAGCTTCATACAACGTGATTCATTCTTATTTTATTATTATCAAGAATAAATTCGCAAATCTCCAAACAGGGCAAACTGGAATCACTTCGGTTAAAAGTGGGATAACTTTTTCATCATAACTCCAATGATATTGATTCAACTTCAGGGTGATTCTACACTGATTAATGAGTCCAAATCAAGCTTCTTACATCGTGATTCATTCTGGTTTTATTAGTGATGCGTCCCTAGGATGCTCTTTGGTTGATGGGAATGGATAATCCTTGCAAGAACGAATCAAAAGACTCAAGTCCTTCAAGGCGTGTGGATCGGATGGTGACACAAGAGGGATGAATGAACTCTTGATACTCCTAGATGAATGGTTTGGATATTACACACCAAACTAAGCACCCTTAACTCTGGATATGACACACCAGAACTCGGCACACTTCTTTTAGAGAGAGAGAGAGCCGCAAAGATGAATAACTCGTATATAAAAGATTGGATGAGTACAATAGGGCATAAGGGACCCTTTAAATAAGAAACCAGAGACATGCCTCTAGGGTTTCGACAATGATTCAAAAAAGGAAAGAAATAAAAACTATAGTCTAAAGTTTAAAATGAAATAACATGTAACTTCTATTAGTCTTGGACCGAGTGTAGCACTTAGGTGATTTGTAGACATGTTGTGGCCTCGTTAAAAACCTTCCTTCTAGAAAACCTCGTGGGACAAAACCAAAAGCAAGGAAAAGAGCACGCACTCCATGTCTGCCTAGACACTACCTCAGTTTGGTGTAGAGATGGCTTGAATGGTGATCAAGACATCTCGGATCAAACCTTGTCCAAGACCTTCTTGTTGTGGATGTGAAGTGAGTAATCCAACAACATTCTCCTTAAGCTTCTTGACTCTGGAACGAGTCATGGGACCTTCATGAATGGTTAGAGCATCCTCATCAAATGGTTGATGCATTGTGGCTTCATGTTGCTCATCTTAACTCTCCCCATTATCTTCCTTAGTGATCCGGTCCATGATCACATCATCCCCTCCCTCTTGAAAAGGATTTGTCCTCAAATCAGGTCCATCTACAACAAAAGGAGCCAAGTCAGTGACATTGAAGCTATTTGATGCATCGTACTTACCTTGGAGATCAAGCTTGTAGGCATTGTCATTGATCTTGTGGATGATCTCAAAGGGTCCATCAACCCTTGGCATCAGTTTGGACTTCCTCTCGTTGGGGAACCTATCCTTCCTTAGGTGCAACCAAACTTGGTCACCAACTTCAAAGGTCCTCACACGTCTCCCCTTGTTTGCTTGCTTCTCATAAAGCTTGGTCTTCTGCTCAATGTTTTGTCTAGCCTTCTCATGAATCTGTTGAACCAACTCGGCTTTCTTCTTGCCATCTAGACTTGTCCTTTCACACTCAGGTAAAGGCATTAGATCCAAAGGAGAGGTGGGATTGAACCCATAAACAATCTCAAACGGTGAATACTTAGAAGCAGAATGCATAGCATGATTGTATGCAAATTCACAATGTGGCAAGTATTCTTCCCATGTTCTTAAGTTCTTTCTAATGAATGCACGCAGGAGTGTTCCTAATGTCCTATTAACTACCTCAGTTTGCCCATCAGTTTGTGGATGACATGTAGTAGAGAACAAAAGCTTAGGTCCTAACTTAGACCAAATTATCTTCCAAAAGTAACTAAGAAACTTAGTGTCCCTATCAGAAACTATGGTTCTAGGCATGCCATGCAAACGTACAACTTCCTTAAAGAACAAGTTAGCTATATGCAATGCATCATCAGTCTTATGACATGCTATGAAGTGTGCCATCTTAGAGAACCTATCAACAACAACAAAGATAGAATCCTTTCCAGTCCTAGTTCTAGGCAAACCAACAATGAAGTCCATAGAAATGTCATTCCAGGGATGGTGTGGAATAGGTAAAGGAGTATACAAACCCTGGTTTTGAACTTATGGACTTGGCATGCTTGCAAGTAGCACACCTTCCACATATCCTCTCCACATCTCTCTTCATATGCGGCCAATAGAAGTGATCCTGTAAAACTTTTAAGGTCTTGGCAATCCCAAAGTGTCCCATTAGACTGCCCCCATGGGATTCCCTGACAAAAAGATCTCTCAAAGAGCAATTAGGCACACACAATCTATTGTCAAGGAATAAGTATCCTTCCTTTCTAAAGTAATGCCCTGAGGCAAACTTTGCACATGAAGCATAAGCTTCCTTGAAATCAAGATCAGTATCATACATATCTTTTATCTGCTCAAATCCAAGTAACTTAGCATCTAAAGTTGTCAAGAGAACATACCTCCGAGATAGTGCATCAGCAACTACATTCTCCTTACCTTGTTTGTACTTGATCACGTATGGGAAGGTCTCAATGAATTCAACCCACCTTGCGTGTCTCTTGCTAAGCTTACTCTGCCCTTTTAGATACTTGAGGGACTCATGATCAGTGTGGATGACAAACTCTTTGGGCCACAAGTAATGTTGCCACGTTTGTAATGCCCTCACCAAGGCATAGAGCTCTTTGTCATAGGTTGCATAGTTGAGTGTGGCTCCTCCAAGCTTCTCACTGAAGTATGCAATGGGTTTCCTATCCTGCATCAACACGGCACCAATACCAATCCCTGATGCATCACATTCTATTTCAAAAGTTTTAGAAAAGTCAGGAAGCATAAGAAGAGGTGATTGAGTAAGCTTCTCTTTTAGGCTCTGGAAAGCCTTCTCTTGTGCTTCTCCCCACTTGAAACCAACATCCTTCTTTATAACTTCAGTTAAGGGAGCTGCAATGGTGCTAAAGTCCTTGACAAATCTCCTATAGAAGCCGGCAAGTCCATGGAAGCTCCTCACTTCTCCTACTGAGGTTGGACTCGGCCATTCCTTGATTGCCTTGATCTTCTCTTCATCAACCTTAACTCCATCTGCACTCACAACAAAGCCTAGGAAAACCAAGTTATCCGTGCAAAAGGTGCACTTCTTTAGGTTGGCATAAAGCTTCTCATTCCTTAGTGTTGACATGAAGACATTGAGAGATAAAAGACAATACAATCAGAAGAATAAGAAGAAGTGTTTAAGTGAAGCTTGTGGAACAAGGTTGTCCGTACAACCTTGCCCTAACTTGGTGTGCAAGACAAGAGGAAGTGCTAAATGGATCAGAACTGGTTACCTTAACCAGAAAACTTCATTCTGGTCACACCAAGACTATATGGACGTGGGAGACAACAAATAAGTCACATGTGAGCTGAAGAATTTGAATTTGAATTCTTGGGACCACTTCAGACCTGTCCCTTTCTCTGCTGCTGGCTGAGCCAATTTGGCAGTTTATGATGTATTTGTTTATTATTTTCTCTTCTGTCTGCTTGCCTATTGTTTCCCTATTTATGGGTTGTTCCCATAAACACATTAAGCAAGGAAATAAGTTCCTCATATACTCTCTCTTCTCTCCACACGAAATTCTGCCTCTCTCTCTCATGTTCTTCATTTGTTCTTCATGTTCTTCAAGTAAAATCCCCAGATTCTCTAATTCTTTCATGGTATCAGAGCAATCTTGCTCCTGAAACCTTATTCTCTCTATATTTTCTTACTCTTTCCGCAAACTACAACTTTCTTACTCTGATATTTCGAAATCCTCTTTCATTAACCACTGGATAATAGCTGTTCTTGAGTGTTCTTGATGGAAAATTCAAAAATGGTGGTAGTCCCTGTTACTCTCAAGGGAGTTAACTACTTATTGTGGTCTAGGCTTGTCAAGACTGCTCTTGGAGGCAGAGGTCTCTGGGAACATGTGACTGAAGGCACAACCCCAAAGAAGACTATCCTAGGAGGGGATGGTAAGGAGGAAGTGGTGCTGGTTGATGAAAGCAAATGGGTTCAAGAGGATCTCATGGTCTTGTCAGTCATCCAGAACAGCCTTGAACCCTCAATATTGGAAGCTTACTCCTACTGTGAAACTTCCAAGGAGTTGTGGGATACTCTACAGAAGGTTTATGGTAACATTTCCAACTTAAGTAGAGTGTTTGAAGTCAAGAAAGCTATCAACACTCTCAGTCAAGAGGACACTGATTTCACTCAGCATTTTGGGAAGTTCAGAGCTTTGTGGGCTGAGCTAGAGATGCTGAGACCAGGAACTGTTGATCCTAATGTGCTCAATGAGAGGAGAGAACAAGACAAGGTGTTTGCCTTGCTGTTCACTCTCAACCCTGGCTATAATGACCTAATCAAGCACATCCTAAGGAGTGAGAAACTTCCAACACTTGAAGAGGTTTGTGCTCAGATTCAAAAGGAACAAGGCTCAGTGGGTCTCTTTGGAGGAAAAGGAGAACTCATCATGGCAAACAAAGCTGAAGAAGTCAGAGCTGAAGGCGTGGCTAACAAGGGTTTCTATAAACCAGAAGAGAAGAAAATTTGGGTGTGTGATCACTGCAAGAAGAAAGGTCATGGGAAGGACAAATGCTGGATCCTTCACCCTCACCTCAAACCTCAGAAGTTCAAGACACCATACATGGATGCAAGAGCTCACTTCTCTGGTGAAATGGGTGAAGGGAAGACCTTGGCTTTCAGTGGCTGTTCTACTGTGAGGACTAACCAAGATGAGACAATCAAGAGGTCAGACCTTGATGCTCTCATTAAAGCCCTCAAGGAGAACTCTGGTAACACACTTGGTACTTCCCTAAATGCTTCATATAGACTGCCTAATGCTCTTGTTACATCACTGAATGCATCTACTAGTTTTAAGCCATTAGTTATAGACTCAGGTGCTTCTCACCACATGATTAGTGATGCTAGGTTGATTAGTAATTGATGTGATCTTGGGCTCATATATGAAGTTATGGCCATGAAAGACATTCAGAAATTAGCCCATGATGTTAGCTAACATGTCCAGCCCATTTTTATCAAGTTCCAAGCCCAAGAAGATCCAAAATCAAGTGGTTTCCTTGCTGTCTAAAAAGAGTGACGAAAATTGGAGAATAAATTGCATAGAAAGCCTCTCTCTCCTCCATGCATTGTTTTGTGATTTCCTAGACTATTAAATAACTAGCTTTGTGAGCAAGTTTAGTTTCCTATAAATAAGTTGTAATCTCCATTGAAATAAAATAAGTTTTGTTTTCAGTAAAGATTAGAGAAGTTTTTCTCTTTCAAGATGTGATGTCTTGTAAATTTTGGAACTCCATGTTCATGGTGTGTCATATCTATGTTCATGGCTGGTCTAGACTTATCATAGATCCTTTCACAGATCTTTGTGGCGTCTCTCAATCCATCTCTCTATCCATTCCTTGTTGGTGTGTCATATCCAGCAAGCTTTCGATTTCTTTGGTGTGTAATATCTAGAGAATCGATCCACTGGTGAATCAAAGGAATTTCCGCAACCTTTGTGTGCCATTCAATCCACATCCTTTGATCTATTGAGATTTCACAGTCTCTTGGATGCAAAGCTTATCTCCTCACCAACTTAGAGTGCAACATCCTTGGGAGGTTCTCATCATTTGGTATCAGAGCACACTCTGAGTTTGGTATTCACTTCTGTTATCCATCATTCTCATCTATCCATCTTCTACAAAAAAAGGAGTTTTATTTTTACTGTTCTTCAAATCTGCTGATCTTCTGGGAAGTGTGTGTTCAAGTTTTTCTTTCTTTGGAAAACAAGATTTGAGGACAAATCTTTTTGAAGAGGAGGAGTATGATGTGATCTTGGGCTCATATATGAAGTTATGGCCATGAAAGACATTCAGAAATTAGCCCATGATGTTAGCTAACATGTCCAGCCCATTTTTATCAAGTTCCAAGCCCAAGAAGATCCAAAATCAAGTGGTTTCCTTGCTGTCTAAAAAGAGTGACGAAAATTGGAGAATAAATTGCATAGAAAGCCTCTCTCTCCTCCATGCATTGTTTTGTGATTTCCTAGACTATTAAATAACTAGCTTTGTGAGCAAGTTTAGTTTCCTATAAATAAGTTGTAATCTCCATTGAAATAAAATAAGTTTTGTTTTCAGTAAAGATTAGAGAAGTTTCTCTCTTTCAAGATGTGATGTCTTGTAAATTTTGGAACTCCATGTTCATGGTGTGTCATATCTATGTTCATGGCTGGTCTAGACTTATCATAGATCCTTTCACAGATCTTTGTGGCGTCTCTCAATCCATCTCTCTATCCATTCCTTGTTGGTGTGTCATATCCAGCAAGCTTTCGATTTCTTTGGTGTGTAATATCTAGAGAATCGATCCACTGGTGAATCAAAGGAATTTCCGCAACCTTTGTGTGCCATTCAATCCACATCCTTTGATCTATTGAGATTTCACAGTCTCTTGGATGCAAAGCTTATCTCCTCACCAACTTAGAGTGCAACATCCTTGGGAGGTGGTCGAGAAGACTTGTGACTCAAGTATGTCCGTACAGCCTTGCCATTAAAGTAACCCATCTGACCTAGGTTTACAAGGAAAGGCAAGGAAGAAGAAGCTAAACTCGTCTGGACCACATTTGAATGAGAATAGAGCTGTTGGAGAGTCTGGACAAGAGCAGGCAAGTTGGCTGAATAGAATACATTAAAAGTCACATGCTGCCCTAAGGGTTGGGACCACTCCAGAGAGGTCACTTTCATGGTCCAGACCTGGAGAAGACCATCATATTTTATTCTTATTCTTCTTGTCTTGATTAGTCTCTGAATGTCTTTAAATAATGTTGTTTGTAACCCAAAGAAAGCAAGGAAACAATTTCCTCATTAATCTATTCTCTCAGTTCTCTCTCTCTCTCTCCTTTATCTCTCACGAATTCCTTCCTCTCTCTCTCCCTAGTTCTTCATTTTCTTCATGTTCTTCCTGTTCTTCCTGTTCTTCAGCTTCTCTACCTAAACCAGACACTATCTGATGCGTCCCTAGGATGCTCTTTGGTTGATGGGAATGGATAGATCCTTGCAAGAACGAATCAGAGACTCAAGTTCTTCAAGGCGTGTGGATTGAATGGTGACACAAGAGGGATGAATGATCTCTTGATACTCCTAGATGAATGATTTGGATATGACACACCAAACTAAACACCCTTAAGTCTCTGGATATGACACACCAGAACTCGGCACACTTTCTAGAGAGAGAGCCGTCAAGAATGAATGATACTTGTTATTGAAAAGTTGGATGAGTACAAGAGGGTGTAGAGAACCCTTTAAATAAGAAACCAGAGACAAATCCTCTAGGGTTTCGACATTAAGCAAGAAAAGGAAAGAAAGGAAACTATAGTCTAATTTTAACTTAAGCTTAAAATGAAATAAAATGTAACTTCTTTGAGTCTTGGACCGAGATAGGACTTAGGTGATGTGTAGACAAGTTGTGGCCTCGTTAAAAACCTTCCTCCTGGAAAACCTCGTGGGACAAAACCAAAAGCAAGGAAAAGAGCACGCACCCCATGTCTTGCCTAGACACTAACTCAGTTTGATGTAGAGATGGCTTGAATGGTGATCAAGACATCTCGGATCAGACCTTGTCCAAGACCTTCTTGTTGTGGATGTGAAGTGAGTAATCCAACAACATTCTCCTTTAAGCTTCTTGACTCTGGAAAGAGTCATGGGACCTTCAGGAATGGCTAGATCATCATCACCAGGTTGCTGGTGCAATGTAGCTTCATGTGGCTCATCTAGACTCTCCTTGTTCTCCTTAGTGATCCGGTCCATGATCACATCAGGGTGTCCGTACAGAATCCGTACAAGGCCGTACAAGTTCGCCGTACAACCAATAGTCGACCAAAAGCAAGTTTGGGTCGACCAAAGTTACCCGGGTGAAAACTAGAGAAGTTACCTTGCCGCGGATAAGCTTTCCCTTCTTCTCCTCCGTGTGTCTATGTGCACTGAACCTTATGGATAAGGTTACTCCGCGTCTGGACAGGCTGGCTAGAGCATCTGGTCAAGATGCCAAAGGAATCAAGCATGCGAAGCTCCTCGTCCAAGTATTTCAAACCAGGCGCGCCTAAAGCTTTGACTACACATGCTTAGGTTGAAACCTTATCTTGTATCCGTTAAGCTCAGCCTTAACTTTCCCTATATATGTTGTAATCCCTCTCATTAATCAATCAAGCAAAGTTTTCGAGTCTCTCTTATTCTCTCTAGTGTTCTTCATATCCAGAAATGGATTTCTAGTCTCGTTTCAAGCTTTAGTCTCCAAATCTCTTCTAATCTCTTTTCTAATCTCTTTCTACGTCTCAAATACTCATATAACCTCAGATATCTCTTTAGTTTTCATCTCCAAACAGAGTAAACTAGAATCACTTCGGTTAAAAGTGGGATAACATCTTCATCATAACTCCAATGATATTGATTCAACTCCAGGGTGATTCTACACTGATTAATGAGTCCAAATCAAGCTTCTTAAATCGTGATTCATTCTGGTTTTATTAGTATCAAGAAGAAATTGCCAAATCTCCAAACAGGGTAAACTGGAGTCACTTCGGTAAAAAGTGGGAAAACATCTTCATCATAACTCCTATGATCTTGATTCAACTTCAGGGTGATTCTACGCTGATTTATGAGTCCAAATAAAGCTTCTTACATCGTGATTCATTCTGGTTTTATTAGTATCAAGAAGAAATTACCAAATCTCCAAACAGGGTAAACTAGAATCGCTTCGGTTAAAAGTGGGATAACTTCTTCATCATAACTCCAATGATATTGATTCAACTCCAGGTTGATTCTACACTTATTAATGAGTCCAAATCAAGCTTTTTACATCATGATTCATTCTGGTTTTATTAGTATCAAGAATAAATTGCCAAATCTCCAAACAGGGTAAACTGGAGTCACTTCGGTTAAAAGTGGGAAAACATCTTCATCATAACTCCTATGATCTTGATTCAACTTCAGGGTGATTCTACACTGATTTATGAGTCCAGATCAAGATTCTTACATCTTGATTCATTATGGTTTTATTAGTATCAAGAAGAAATTGCCAACTCTCCAAACAGGGCAAACTGGAATCACTTCGGTTAAAAGTAGGTTAACTTCTTCATCATAACTCCAATGATATTGATTTAACTTCAGGGTGATTATCCACTGATTTATGATTCCAAATAAAGCTTCTTACATCTTGATTCATTCTGGTTTGATTAGAATCAAGAAGAAATTGCCAAATCTCCAAACAGGGTAAACTGGAGTCACTTCGGTTAAAAGTGGGATAACTTCTTCATCATAACTCCTATGATCTTGATTCAACTTCAGGGTGATTCTAAACTTAGTGATCAGTGCAAATCAAGCTTCTTACATCGTGATTCGTTCTGGTTTTATTTGTATCAAGAAGAAATTGCCAAATCTCCAAACAGGATAAACTGTAGTCACTTCGGTTAAAACTGGGATAACTTCTTCTTCATAACTCCAATGATATTGATTCAACTTCAGGGTGATTCTAAACTTATTTATGAGTCCAAATCAAGATTCTTACATTGTGATTCGTTCTGGTTTTATTTGTATCAAGAAGAAATTGCCAACTCTCCAAACAGGGTAAACTGGAATCACTTCGGTTAAAAGTGGAATAACATCTTCATTATAACTCCTATGATATTGATTCAAATTCAGGGTGATTATACACAGATTTATGAGTCCAAATAAATCTTCTTACATCTTGATTCATTTTGGTTTGATTAGAATCAAGAAGAAATTGTCAAATCTCCAAACAGGGTAAACTGGAGTCACTTCGGTTAAAAGTGGGATAACTTCTTCATCATAACTCCTATGATCTTGATTCAACTTCAGATTGATTCTATTTATGAGTCCAAATCAAGCTTCTTACATCGTGATTCATTCTGGTTTTATTATTATCAAGAAGAAATTGCCAACTCTCCAAACATGGCAAACTGAAATCACTTCGCTTAAAAGTGGGATAACTTCTTCATCATAACTCCAATGATATTGATTTAACTTCAGGGTGATTATCCACTGATTTATGAGTCAAAATAAAGCTTCTTACATCTTGATTCATTCTGGTTTGATTAGAATCAAGAAGAAATTGTCAAATCTCCAAACAGGGTAAACTGGAGTCACTTCGGTTAAAAGTGGGATAACTTCTTCATCATAACTCCTATGATCTTGATTCAAATTCAGGATGATTCTATACTGATTTATGAGTCCAAATCAAGATTCTTACATCTTGATTCATTCTGGTTTGATTAGAATCAAGAAGAAATTGCCAAATCTCCAAACAGGGTAAACTGGAATCACTTCGGTTAAAAGTGGGATAACTTCTTCATCATAACTCCTATGATCTTGATTCATTTTCAGGGTGATTCTAAACTGATTTATGAGTCCAAATAAAGGTTCTTACTGGTACGGACGTGGAATGGCTGTCTCTCCCTGGATCACTTGAAGGGGGCGTGGTTGGATGATAGATGATGATGATGGACTTTACCTTTGATCTATGGACTGCTCAAAGGTTTTTTTGCTGCTCCTGAGACACAGGATAACCCTGCTTAGTGTCTAGGATGGATCACAGAAGATTACTCTTCCTTAGTGATATAAAACACGTCCACCTAAGTGAACAAAGAGACAAAGTCTCCACAGAGACGATAGGTTGAGCCAAAGTTTATTGAATAATGGTTCATTGTTTACATGGAGGCTCGTGGTTACATAAATAAGAAAGAAGAAAACGAAATCCTAAGCTAAAAAAAACCCTAAACCAAAAACAAGTCGGTTTAGTGAAAACCATATCCTAATCCTATTGCTAATTGGTTTACATAAATAATAAAACCAAATACAATTAAAATAGACCATATTGGTCGTGCCTAATCTTCTTGGGCCAAGCATAAACCAAGCTGGCTTGTCCTTCCACTTTTTGGGCCGATAAAGGCCTTTTTCTAACGACTCTTTCTTGGGCTTGATCCATCTTGTTCCAGGTCCGACCAAGTTGCTCCTTGTGCTCATTTGGATGATAAAGATCCTCCTCATGTTCCATTTCAAGCTCTGGTTCCTCATCTTCCATTTCCAACTCATTTCTTGGCCATGTCGGTTTGACCAGTCTATTTCTTGATCACACTGAATTTCCCAATCCATTTCCTGTCCAACTAGCCTCCTCCCATCCATTTCCTTGTCAATGAAGGTTCTCACTGGTCGTCCATGCTTCTCCAAAGTCAGTCCATACTTGGTTAAGACTGCATCAAGGCCCATAGCGTTTTCTCGGTCCAATACTTCATGAATTAGGCTAATAAGCTCTCCAACAAGCCCTTTAGGCCGTGCCATGATCCATTGCCTAGATCCTTCCTGAGTTGACTTCATGTTCTTGAGAATGAAGCTGATCGGGGTCGCACCATCCTCTCTCCCTTCAAAAGGATTTGTCCTCAAATCCAAACCTTGTAAGATGATAGATCCATGATCACTCAAAACCAGACTTCTTGCTCTTTTGACCACGAGTTGGTTCCTGTTTTCACACACACAGATCTCTTCTCCTGGCTTGAATATAAAGTGTTGTAGATCCTCTTCATACATCAGAAACTTCTTTGAGAAGAGTTCATCACAAACAATTCTGCAAGTATATGGTTTCTCCACTTTGATGAGTTTGAAGATGACTATTTCTCTCCAGGGTGATCTTCCACACGTCCTGCTCATGAACATGAGGTTTATGTACTCTCAATTTAACCTCCTTCTGGTCAGGTGGTCGTGTGGTTTGGTCCCCATACTCATCCTCCAGTTCTGGCTTCTCTTTAAACACGACTAGTACTTGTTTTTCTCTTCTCAGCTTGTACTGATCAATTATGAACCTGGTAAAGGACGTGTTGCCTCCTGTTCCTCCTTTATTTTTACTGCAGCTACTCAGTATCACACCATCCTCTCTCCCTTCAAAAAGATTTGACCTCAAATCTTGTTCTTTAGGAGTGAAGGAACCTTGCAAATCCAGCTTGTATGAAACTGTTTTCTGCACCAAATTGTTGTTACTTCTTCTACTCACACTCAAGCTTCCTCCTGGTTCAAAAACAACTTGTTGCAGACCCTTGAGAACTCTTAGATGCGTCCCTATGCTGAGCTGAAGAGATACCTTAAGCTTGATCAGTAACTCACAAGATAAATTCTTAAAATTCTCACCTTGATCAACCATAGAAAGCAACACTTCATGAGCTTCAGATGACTCTTCTAGCACTGCATCTTCTTTCTTTGTTTGATCAGGAACGTGCCCACACCAAAATTGAGTTTCTCTGTCCTGTTCAGCATTAATTAGATCAGACACTTCAGCTCCCAAAGCTTGTTGTATTTCCTCTCGTTTCAATTGATCGGCCATGCTATCTTCTTGACTCAGAATAACCAGTTCTGCTGCAATCTCTGGATCCTTCTCTGCTGGTGCCTTGTTATAACAACTCGGCTCATCAGCTACTGAGGTCGGTCGTGGTCTTAGCCTCTTTTGTTGGCTTTGTAAAGCTGCTTTGCATTGGTGTTGTATTTCATTCTTGAGACAAGTCTGAAACTGTGGGCTGTCCAAATCAAGTTGTGCAGCAGATTTCTGAAAACTTCTTGGTGCATCACGCCTGCAAAAGGTCCTTGGCTCCTCTCTGGCTGACCTAGGTCGTGCTCTAGATGAACTAGAAGTACTAGGCAACCACTCCAAATCACGTTGACCATAGCTTTTGGACACAAACCTTTTCTTCATTATGGTTTTTATCTCAAACCATGAAGCAACTTGTGGTTCTCCATTGAATCTCCTAATCTTAGCAAGTTGATTCCACCATGTGAGTGCATATCCACAGAAACCAGTGACTGCTAGATGTACCTTCTTTTTTTCAGTGTAGTATTTGTAGCCAAAAATAAACTCCATCTTCTTTTCCCAGTCAAGGTATGCATATATATCAATTTTTCCATAGAAAGATGGGATTGTGAACTTCTCTTCATATCCAGACATAGAAGACCTCTATGTAACTGATAGATTTCATGCTCCTTGGTTAAAACTTCAAACCCTAACCTTCAAGTGGCTCTGATACCACTTGGTACGGCCGTGGAATGGCTGTCTCTCCCTTGATCACTTGAAGAGGGCGTGGTTGGATGATAGATGATGATGATGGACTTTACCTTTGATCTATGGACTGCTCAAAGGTTGTTTTGCTGCTCCTGAGACAAAGGATAACCCTGCTTAGTGTCTAGGATGGATCACAGAAGATTACTCTTCCTTAGTGATATAAAACACGTCCACCTAAGTGAACAAAGAGACAAAGTCTCCACAGAGACGATAGGTTGAGGCAAATTTTATTGAATAATGGTTCATTGTTTACATGGAGGCTCGTGGTTACATAAATAAGAAAGAAGAAAACGAAATCCTAAGCTAAAAAAAACCCTAAACCAGAACCAAGTCGGTTTAGTGAAAACCATATCCTAATCCTATTGCTAATTGGTTTACATAAATAATAAAACAAAATACAATTAAAATAGACCATATTGGTCGTGCCTAATCTTCTTGGGCCAAGCATAAACCAAGCTGGCTTGTCCTTCCACTTTTTGGGCCGATAAAGGCCTTTTTCGAACGACTCTTTTTTGGGCTTGATCCATCTTGTTCCAGGTCCGACCAAGTTGCTCCTTGTGCTCATTTGGATGATAAAGATCCTCCTCATGTTCCATTTCAAGCTCTGGTTCCTCATCTTCCATTTCCAACTCATTTCTTGGCCATGTCGGTTTGACCAGTCTATTTCTTGATCACACTGAATTTCCCAATCCATTTCCTGTCCAACTAGCCTCCTCCCATCCATTTCCTTGTCAATGAAGGTTCTCACTGGTCGTCCATGCTTCTCCAAAGTCAGTCCATACTTGGTTAAGACTGCATCAAGGCCCATAGCGTTTTCTCGGTCCAATACTTCATGAATTAGGCTAATAAGCTGATGCGTC
>CAJHQQ010005599.1:0-15602 GCA_905132885.1 Moricandia moricandioides
AAAAATCACATATAGATGGCCTAGTTTTGTTGAGTACCTCATAAGGTGATATATCACTGAGAACTTTTGTTGGGATTCTGTTGATCAAGTAAGAGGCAGTGACAACTGCATCTCCCCACAGGTGCTTAGGTACATTAATGTGGAACATCATGCTCCTGACCACTTCCATTAGATGGCGATTCTTCCTCTCTGCGACACCATTTTGAGGAGTGTAGGGACAACTGGTTTGATGGATGATGCCTTGTGTAGCAAGATTGATTAGGACATCAAATCAGTATCAACCCTGGAGGAAGAAATCAAGAGAAAGTTAGTAGAGAACATGAAACTGAAACAAGCTAAAGAAGCCAACCATGACATAGGTGCACTAAAAACGCGATATATTGCAAGACAGGAAGAATTTATCCATGAAACCGGTTTTCATATATTCTATACTCAACAAGAGCACGCGGCGAATTGGTTTCATATCAAAAGGATTAATGGTTTAAAAGATATGCCATTTTCAAGTCAAAGGTGGCCCGACTTGCCTTATTTGGAAGATCAGAAGCATATAGTACGTCAAACTTATTATTGGCATCCAGGAGAGGTTTCTATGCATCTAGTGAGCATATCCAACGATCCAGGAGGAGTAAAAGAGTTCTTACCATGCACCAAAGCCCACATGATCAGGAGAATCTCATTGTTTGGGAACTTTCCAAAACTGGATGCATTCCCACCTTGGAGAATAAGTAACCAACGACCATGCCATCAAAGCTGCAGCGTTTTGGAGTATTTTCTTGCTTGTATAAGAGTCCTAAGATGCACCAGCACTGACCAGAACACACAGATTCAACCAAGACTAGACTTGCCATCTTTGGAGCTATTTTTGGAATCATTTGCCATCAATACCCAACAGCTCATTTCAAGCCAAGACTACAGAGATTTTGACCAAGTATTCAACATTAAAGATGTTCCCAAGAAGCTTACCTACACCCTCAAACCGTCCAGATACAAAATCAGAATCAAATCCCTTGCAGAAAGCCATTGGATCCAAGATATTCTCTAACAGCTAGTTTTATCGGTTTTCCTTATTTGTTTGCTTATTTCTTGCTCTTACTTTCTTAGAAACGTGTACTGAGCATTATATAAGCTCTTTCTAGGCATACATTGTAGATACCCATGAATTAATAAGAAAATTATTTGTTTTCTTTGCCTTTGCAAAGAAACCCTTATCAAGTCTTGATTGTGTGTGAGAAGCAGCATCCAAGCAACCGACTTATCAACCTTCAGTCCATTGAAGCTTGTGGCGTCATTCACTCCATCATCATCCATATCCATCCACTGTTCTCTTGAGTTGGTTACACGACCAAGCAAGGTGAATCCATCCTCCACTTCCTTCCATAGTCCATCCATCAAGATCGGTAAGTTGGTTATACGACCACTTTCTTGTCTTCCATCAACCATCCCACCAAGGCTCATTATGTGCCTACATCAAAGATGTTGCTTGAATGCTGTGCTAGTGTATTCTCCTCCATTGTCTGACCTAAAGATCTTAATCTTGGCATGAAAGTGATTAGCAACCTAACTTTGAAAGTTCTTAAAAGCTTCTAACACCCTATCCTTTGATTTCAACAAAGTTAACCAAGTGTACTTAGATTTTTCATCTATAAATGTCACAAAGTATTTATGTTGTTCTCTAGATTCACAGGGTGCTGTCCAAACATCAGAGTGAACTAAATCAAAGCAATTATCATATATGGTCATTGATTTAGGAAACACATATTTGCAATGTTTTCCTAGAATACAAGCCTCACAGTCACTTTTAAATGAAATACTAGGCAACATGATGTTCAAGGCACGAGAATGAGGATGTCCTAATCTAGCTTCCCATATTACATCTTTAGGGAATTCAGAAACAGAGTTTAAAGCACAAGATAAATCAGAAGCTAGGATTGTGTCCTCAAGCAAGTACAAGTCCCCCTTGGTTCCACCTTTGCCAAGCAACTTACTAGTCTCAATATCCTGAAAATAAACTTCATTAGGGGTGAATGTAACATGACAATTCAAATCAATGATGGCCTTCTTAACAGACAAGAGATTAGATGCAAAGGTTGGCATATAGAAGGCTTTAGACACTTTATCAAACAGTTTCAGATCACCTACACCTTTTATAGGTACCTTATCACCATTAGCTATCATGACACTTCCTAGAGCTGGTTTTATATTACTGATCAAATTTGAATCACTAATCATATGATGTGATGCACCTGAATCTATTAATAGTGGTCTAGTAATGTCTAATTCATTCATGGTAGTACCAGCAATATAAGATGCATTAAGTGAGATACCAAGAGTGTTAGGAATACCAGAGTTTTCTTTTAAGGCTTTGATGAGAGCCTCCAGATCAGATCTTTTGATGGTCTCATCCTGGTTGATCCTTGCAGTGGAGTAAGAGGATGTTGTCGCCATGGCTTTTCCCATACCAGTATTAGAGCACCTTGATGAGCATCCAGAGGGAGTTACTGGTTCAGCTCCATCAGCTGAGAAATGAGCTCTAGCATCCTGGTACTGATTCCTTGGCTCCTTGAACTTGTTTGGCTTCAAATGAGGATGAAGTATCCAGCACTTATCCTTCATGTGGCCTTTCTTCTTGCAGTGATCACATATCAAGACCTTCCTATCATCCTGCTTGTAAACTCCCTTGTTTGCTACTGGTCCTTCAGCTTGGTGGCTCATGACCAGCTCACCTTTGCCTCCAAATAGACCAAGGGATCCTTGCTCCTTTTGTATCTGAGCACATACTTCTTCCAGGCTTGGTAACTTGTCAGCTCTCAGTATATGTTTAATCAAGTCATTGTAGGTTGGACTGAGGGTGAGGAGTAACCCAAATACCTTGTCCTGCTCACGCCTCTCATTCAGAGCTGCTGGATCGACTGTGTGTGGTCTGAGCATCTCCAACTCAGCCCAAAGTGACCTGAACTTACCAAAGTGAGCTGTGAAATCCATATCTTCCTGACTGAGTGAGTTAATGGCCTTCTTCACTTCAAAAACTCGAGTAAGGTTGGAAATGTTTCCATAAACCTTGTAGAGAGTTTCCCATAAGTCTTTGGAGCTTTCACAGTATGAATAAGCTTCCAAAATAGCTGGATCCAGAGAGTTTTGGATAAGAGAAAGCACCATGAGATCCTCCTGAACCCATTTGCCTTCATCCACTACAACTATCTCCTTTCCATCTTCTCCTTGGATGGTCTGTTTTGGGGCTTCTCCAGTTGAGACATGGCTCCATAAACCTCTTCCTCCAAGGGCAGTTTTCACCAATCTGGACCATAAAAGGTAGTTCATCCCCTTCAGAGTCACAGGAATGGTCGCAAGTTTGGTGTTCTCCATCTTCTCTTGCTATTAACCTCTGGGTAATAGGGTAAGACTTGAAGAAATTTCGACCACAGACTTAGAACAGAGTACTTTGCGGAAGTAGAGAAGGTTTCAAGACCCTTTGTAGCTCTGATACCATGTTAGAATAAGTGGTTTTAGTGTCTGTTTTAGGTAGAGAAGCTGAAGAATAGGAAGAACAGGAAGAACATGAAGAAAATGAAGAACTAGGGAGAGAGAGAGGAAGGAATTCGTGAGAGATAAAGGAGAGAGAGAGAGAGAACTCAGAGAATAAATTAATGAGGAAATTGTTTCCTTGCTTTCTTTGGGTTACAAACAACATTATTTAAAGACATTCAGAGACTAATCAAGACAAGAAGAATAAGAATAAAATATGATGGTCTTCTCCAGGTCAGGACCATGAAAGTGACCTATCTGGAGTGGTCCCAACCCTTAGGGCAGCATGTGACTTTTAATGTATTCTGTTCAGCCAACTTGCCTGCTCTTGTCCAGACTCTCCAACAGCTCTATTCTCATTCAAATGTGGTCCAGACGAGTTTAGCTTCTTCTTCCTTGCCTTTCATTGTAAACCTAGGTCAGATGGGTTACTTTAATGGCAAGGCTGTACGGACATACTTGAGTCACAAGTCTTCTCGACCACTTGCTTCTTCAACCATCAAAATCCTTTCTTATTCTTTCTTGACTTCTTTATTTCTTCATGTCAATAGAGCATCTCCTCCTGCCACTTGGTTCAGCTCTTCCTGGTGTTCTCATTTCAACACTCCTCCTCAAGATAGGCTGGATATGAATATGAAAGCCTATCTTGCACAATGAGAACACTTGTGCACATCTCTGTACCTCCTCTCTTTGTGAATAACTTCAACCACCACTTTGATATTTCCTTCTTGATTTCTCTATCTAAGCTGTCTTTCAGAGGTTCTGCCGGTTTGCCTCTTGTGGTCAGTGTGAGTATAATACTGCCATCTTGGGTCACCATTGGTCTGCCTCTTTTGGGTCAGCCATCTTACAGTAGAGCTCTGCGTGCAATGACAAGCTTGTATGGATTCCACCAGTTGGTTAGTCTCCATGGTTGGTCTTCATGATTCACATTCTAACAGCCTCCCTCAAGATTGGTCTGGATATGGAATGAAAGCCAATCTTGAAATGGGAATCATGAGTGTACACATCTTCTTCTTTTGTGTGGGCTTCTGTTTTTGTTTTTGTTTGTTGAAGTAGCCCCAGTAGCACTGCCATCTCCTCTTTTGAATTTCTTGTGTATGTACTGACGTTTTTAACAACTTGGATTCACCATCCTTCTTCATTTGCTTGAATCGCTTCTGATGGGAGCTCCATTTGAACTCCTCCTTTGTTTCAGCTTCATGAGAGCTTGAGATGTGATCCACAAAACACAAGGCTTCTTAAAAACAGCTCTTATTACCACATGAGTTTATAAACAAACTATCTCCTCCTGAGATATTTCACATACGTTTTCCTTCTTGAAAGCACCATCTTTGAATACACCATCTTGAAAAAACACCTTTGTTCTTCTTGTAGCTTCTTGTCTGTTGTTAACACAATTGGAAAACCTCCACAGCCACAGCTACTTGAGATACAAAGGAACACCATACATGTTTTGATTGATCCACCTCTTCAGCTTATGAAATCCTTATCTCAATACCCAGGAAAACATTTCTGATGTGTAGGCAGGTAGTCACCAGTGAGAGAATGAACAACTTCTTGTTTGGACCAGTTCTGCAACATTTTCATAACTGATCTCCAAAGGCTGTCTTCAACAGCTTCAAATGCCTCCTTGATTTATGGGAAGGCGCCTCTTGCTTGCAAGGATACTGAACTCCAGCTCCTTGTCATCTGGACCATCATGGTCTTCTAAGGCTGCATCTTCAGCAGCTCAACAACTCCAGTTCTCCAATAGTTCTCTGAAAACCTTGAAGACTGGTCATCATGTTTCTCATTAGGCGTGCCACTGTCCTTAGAGAATGAGAGTACGCAAATAAGTAACAAGAGTATTGAAGGCCCAAAAAACTTGAGCTCTTCCATTAGTAACAAGAATTTTGAAAATTGTTTGAACAGAGATCTTGCTCTGTTTTTGTTTTGATTTTGCGGAAGCTTTTGGTTCAGGCATAACACTTCTCTGATACCATGTTGAAATTTAAGAATAAGTAACCCCAAACATTTCTGGTGATGTACACGAGCATAAGGGGGAAGAAGCTCAATGGCTTTCTTAGCTTTCATTGATAACAACACATACATATTTATACAAAGTGCAAGACTTCCTCATAAAGCTAATGCACGTCAGTTATACATCAGGACACTAAAACCAGCTGAAGAAACCAAGGCCACCTCTTGTTTCATCAGAAATATCTAGCAACAAATTTTGACTTCTTTGTTGATGTATAATAGCAAGCAGCTATTGTTGACTTTTCTACAGCTGCTTGTCACCAGCTTGCTTGCTTGGCTACTTCTCCTTATTGGATCAGTATTGGGCCTCTTCTTCTCATGGCCTCTCTTCATGCTTCATTGACTTCCATTCCTTATAAAGATTGGGCTTCACTTCTCCATAAGCATATTGGGCTGCTGCTTCTTCTTTAATCTGATAGGTGGGCTGGTCTTCTTCTTGGTTCAGCATGCTATTGGACTCTTCTTCTTGGACAACTTGTGTAGACAACCTTATTGGACTACACTGAAATCTTCTCATGCACCTTATGCATTCTTATTCTTCTCTGGAGCATGAGTGATTGCCACACTCAAATGGATCCCTGAAGGTCTCCATTTTCGTTCTCACTCAGCTCCATATAGTCATGATAGCTTTGCTGCCCCAAAGCTCTCCTCATATTCATAATAGGCGCTTTACTCCACACATTCACTATTGTGATCTTCCTTGTTATGTTTGGAGTTTAGTTAGTAGTTTGTGTCACTCAAGCCATCCTTTGCACCATATGAAGATCATCTCCTCCTGCCACTTGGTTCAGCTCTTCCTGGTGTTCTCATTTCAACACTTTTAACCGAAGTGATTCCACTTTACCCTGTTTGGAGATATGGCAATTTCTTCTTGATTATAATCAAACCAGAATGAATCAAGATGCAAGAAGATTTATTTGGACTCATAAATAAGTTTAGAATCACCCTGAATTTGAATCAGGATCATAGGAGTTATGATGAAGAAGTTATCCCACTTTTAATCGAAGTGACTCCAGTTTACTTTGTTTGGAGATTTGGCAATTACTTCTTGATTCTAACAAACCAGAATGAATCAAGATGTAAGAAGCTTTTTGGACTCATAAATCAGTGGATAATCACCCTGAAGTTGAATAAATATCATTGGAGTTATGATGAAGAAGTTATCCCACTTTTAACCAAAGTGATTTCAGTTTGCTCTGTTTGGAGAGTTGGCAATTTCTTCTTGTAATAAAACCAGAATGAATCACCATGTAAGAAGATTGATTTGGAATCATAAATAAGGTTAGAATCACCCTGAAGTTGAATCAAGATCATAGGAGGTATGGTGAAGAAGTTATGCCACTTTTAACCGAAATGACTCCAGTTTACCATGTTTGGATATTTGGCAATTTCTTCTTGATTCTAATCAAACCAAAATGAATCAAGATGTATGAATCTTGATTTGGACTCATAAATCAGTGTATAATCATCCATAAGTTGAATAAATATCATTGGACTTATGATGAAGTAGTTATCCCACTTTTAACCGAAGTGATCCCAGTTAATCCTGTTTGGAGATTTGACAATTTCTTCTTGATTCTAATCAAACCAGAATGAATCAAGATGTAAAAATCTTAATTTGGACTTATAAATCAGAGTAGAATCATCCTGAATTTAAATCAATATCATTGGACTTATGATGAAGAAGTTATCCCACTTTTAACCGAAGTGATCCCAGTTAACCTTGTTTGAAGATTTGGTAATTTCTTCTTGATTCGAATCAAACCAGAATGAATCAAGAGGTAAGAAGCTTGATTAGGAATCATAAATCATACTAGAATCATCCTGAAGTTAAATCAATATCATTGGAGTTATGATGAAGAAGTTATCCCACTTTTAACCGAAGTGACTCGAGTTTACCTTGTTTGGAGATTTGGCAATTTCTTCTTGATTCTAATCAAACCAGAATGAATCAAGATGTAAGAAGATTTTTTTGGACTCATAAATCAGTGTATAATCACCCTGAAGTTGAATCAATATCATAGGAGTTATGATGAAGATGTTATTCCACTTTTAACTGAAGTGATTCCAGTTTACCATGTTTGGAGATTTGACAATTTTTTCTTGATTCTAATCAAACCAGAATGAATCAAGATGTAAGAATCTTGATTTGGACTCACAAATCAGTGTATAATCATTCTGAAGTTGAATCAATATCATTCGACTTATGATGAAGAAGTTATCCCACTTTTAACCGAAGTGATCCCAGTTAACCTTGTTTGAAGATTTGGTAATTTCTTCTTGATTTGAATCAAACCAGAATGAATCAAGATGTAAGAAGCTTGATTTAGACTCATAAATCAGAATAGAATCATCCTGAAGTTGAATCAATATCATTAGAGTTATGATGAAGAAGTTATCCCACTTTTAACCGAAGTGACTCCAGTTTACCTTTTTTGGAGATTTGGCAATTTTTTCTTGATTCTAATCAAACCAGAATGAATCAAGATGTAAGAAGATTTTTTTGGACTCATAAATCAGTGGATAATCACCCTGAAGTTGAATCAATATCATTGGAGTTATGATGAAGAAGTTATCCCACTTTTAACCGAAGTGATTCCAGTTTGCTTTGTTTGGAGAGTTGGCAATTTCTTCTTGATACTAATAAAACCAGAATGAATCACGATGTAAGAAGCTTGATTTGGAATCATAAATCAGTGTATAATCACCCTGAAGTTGAAGCAAGATCATAGGAGTTATGATGAAGAAGTTATCCCACTTTTAACCGAAGTGACTCCAGTTTACCCTATTTGGAGATTTGGCAATTTCTTCTTGATTCTAATCAAACCAGAATGAATCAAGATGTAAGAAGCTTTATTTCGACTCATAAATCAGTGGATAATCACCCTGAAGTTGAATCAATATCATAGGAGTTATGATGAAGATGTTATTCCACTTTTAACCGAAGTGACTCTAGTTTACCATGTTTGGAGATTTGGCAATTTCTTCTTGATTCTAATCAAACCAGAATGAATCAAGATGTAAGAAGCTTTATTTCGACTCATAAATCAGTGGATAATCACGCTGAAGTTGAATCAATATCATAGGAGTTATGATGAAGATGTTATTCCACTTTTAACCGAAGTGACTCTAGTTTACCCTGTTTGGAGATTTGGTAATTTCTTCTTGATTCTAATCAAACCAGAATGAATCAATTTGTAAGAAGCTTTATTTGGACTCATAAATCAGTGGATAATCACCCTGAAGTTGAATCAATATCATAGGAGTTATGATGAAGATGTTATTCCACTTTTTGTTGAAATTTAAGAATAAGTAACCGCAAACATTTCTGGTGAAGTACATGAGCGTAAGGGGGAAGAAGCTCAATGGCTTTCTTAGCTTTCATTGATAACAACACATAAATATTTATACAAAGTACAAGACTTCATCATAACGCTAATGCACGTCAGTTATACATCAGGACACTAAAACCAGGAGCTAAAACCAGCTGAAGAAACCAAGGCCACCTCTTGTTTCATCAGAAATATCTAGCAACAAATTTTGACTTCTTTGTTGATGTATAATAGCAAGCAGATATTGTTGACTTTTCTACAGCTGCTTGTCACCAGCTTGCTTGCTTGGCTACTTCTCCTTATTGGATCAGTACTGGGCCTGTTCTTCTCATGGCCTCTCTTCATGCTTCATGGACTTCCATTCCTTATAAAGATTGGGCTTCACTTCTCCATAAGCATATTGGGCTGCTGGTTCTTCTTTAATCTGATAGGTGGGCTTGTCTTCTTCTTGGTTCAGCATGCTATTGGACTCTTCTTCTTGGACAACTTGTGTAGACAACTTTATTGGGCTACACTGAAATCTTCTCATGCACCTTATGCATTCTTATTCTTCTCTAGAGCATGAGTGATTGCTATTAGAGAGAAGCAAGACGAGGAGGTGTGAAGGCCAAACAAAGGAAGTGAAGGCCAAGCATCTCCAGCCTCAAGATACTGATCACAAAGCCAAGACAATGAAAAGATGATCAAGGTGTGTGTGTAAGAAGAGAAGGAAGCTGTAGAGGCATGAAGTGTGTTGCAAGTAATCAAGACTTGCACAATAAATAAAGGAGCCAGCAAGCTGAAAAGAACAAGAAGCCTTGTGCAAAGATTGTGCAAAGATAATGATGTGCAAAGTTTGTACAAAAAGATTATGTTGCACAAGATTTGCACAAGAAAGATAATGATGTCCAAAGTTCGGGTCAGCCTCAAAACACCCAAAGATCAATGTGCAAAACAAGGGTTGAAGATAATCTTTGGTGCAAAGTTTGTGCAAAAGAATCAAGACCAATGTGCATAGTCCGGGTGAGCTTTATGTCGACCAAGAAAAAAGAAGCTGGTTGGCGCCAAGGAATTCGGTTTGAATTCAAATGGGATCACATGTGAACTTAAAGAATATGGCTGCTGGGAGCTGTCCCTTTCACTCTCTTGCTGCAGAAAACTCTCTTGTCCTCTTCCTCCTTGGCTGCTTCCTAATAGCTTTGTTTATTCATTTCCTAGGATAGTATTAGTTTAATCTCTCCTTTGTCTTGTTGCTGCTGCTGTAAAACCTAAGGCTCTCCTCTAAAAATAAAGAGGCAGCCTCATTGTAATGAACACACAAGAAATAAGAGACAAGCATTCATAAATTTCGTGTATAACTCTTCTCTTTACTAAGTGTTCTTTAAATTAGTCACAATGTAGGGAGTTAAGGTATACATGTTTTGGGTCTGCCTAAGGGCAGATCATGCTTGCCCATTCTACTCTAAAATCAGTTTAATCTCTTCTTTATCTTCTCTTAAACTCTAGCTTACTGATTCTATTTCCTATTCTCCTTAAGTGAACAAACTGAAAGTGTTGTGTCACTTCTCAAGGAATAGATTCAAACTAGAGTCTTTAATCTGTTCTTAGTTTAATTCTAATTATTGTATCAATCTCACAGCCACTTAATCTCTCTAGATTCAGATGGTTGTGTAGATTATTTTGCTGAGAGGATTCAATCACAAGTTGATTGTCTCTTTCATTCTTAAAGAGTGAGTTCATGTTCTTAGCTATTCATAGCTTTTCCAACATGGTATCAGAGCTTTGTTGCTCTTCTTGGGCTGAACTCACTTCTTTTGTCAATTTCTTCATCTGAATATCTCTCTCTTTCTCCTTTAAAATTCGTTTTTTGATGAGCTGTGTGGCTGGGATTCAAAACTTGGACAGTAGAGAGTGTAGATGAAGTATGTATTCAAAATCTGTGAGTTTCTTTAAGATGCCAGTCTTTAATGTTTTTTTTTAATCAATGACTCTCCCCTTTATCTCCTCATTGTTTAAGCCTTTGGATGAAAGATTAAAAATCTGTTCATGTCAGCTTGAGGGAGGGAGAAAAGATTAAACTTGTATCTTGAAGAACTCTTGAAAAAAAATCGATTTCAAAAATATTTTGTGTTCATCTTGTCTAATGATTTCTTTAAAGAAGACAAGGTGGAGTTCTGTTTTGGTTTCTTCTCTCCCATGTGTAAGCTGTGGTTCTGATTTTGAGTTGGGATCCTAATCCAAGGCTAAGGGACGAAAATGAAACAAAAGACTTCATTTGTTTTGTGCTTTAAAAACAGTTTTAAAAGATGAAGGTTTTACTGGTTTTCTCTCAAACATTATCATCCTTTTCTACCCTTTCTCTTTTAATATTTTCAAACTTGGTAAAAGACTTTAAGTCTAATGAAACCAATGCTTGAGGGAGGGAGAAAGATTGATGATGATTTGAAGAAAATTGATTTGTAAGAGCATTTGAATTTCAGATTTAAAGAAAAGCTCTTTGAAAGGATTTAAAAATCTGAAAATGTTTTTGAACAGATTCTTGAGTAATCTGATTTCGAAAATGCTTTAGAAATGTGTTAACTGGTGGGATGTTCATGCCTCACCAGCATTGTGATCAGCCATGAAGCTTGAAGGCCATGGACTGCAATCTGCTTCCGCAAAACTCTCATTCTCCTCCATACTCTTACTCTCCATTATTCTCTCATACTCTTGTTACTTATTCTCTAATTCTATGGTTACTTATACTCTCTGGTTACTTTATTCTCTCCATCATTCACTAATTTTGTGCTTCGAATCTGTCCATACTCAACAGGTTCTAAATCTAAGAATGGTGATTGGTGTTTGTACTTGGTTGTCTCAAGAAGTCAATGCAAGTTTGGTTGATCTAGAGCAGCATCAGAAGCAAGCTTTGGGGGTTAGAACCAATGGCCTCAGATTCATGGACCCAAGACAAGAAGATCTTGAGGAGAAGATACTGTAGGAAAGTGATGAATCAGCTCACCAGCAAGATGTTAGCTAAGGGTCAGTAAGCTTCATGTGAAGCATCAAGAAGACAGAGGTGTTGCACAAGTTCAAATCATGGCGTTAACACCCTCAGCAATCTTTTCAGATCATGGTTCAAGCCATGAGTCACTTTTGGCGGTTTTAAAGACAATTCCAAGCCGCAGTTCAGATTAGAGAAGCTTCAAGCTCAATTCAAATAAAGCTAAGGTCATAGCTATCCAATGTACCGTGAACGCTATACTCTTTTTGTCCTCATCATGGTTTTATCCCAAGTGGTTTTACATGGTGAGGTTTTTAATGAGGTAGTCATTTGCGTGTTGCAAGCTTAGCCTTTGGAACCAATGGCTTCCGCAGCCCAACCTTGAGGGAGGGTATTAGAGAGAAGCAAGACAAGGAGGTGTGAAGGCCAAACAAAGGAAGTGAAGGCCAAGCATCTCCAGCCTCAAGATACTGATCACACAGCCAAGACAATGAAAAGATGATCAAGGTGTGTGTGCAAGAAGAGAAGGAGGCTGTAGAGGCATGAAGTGTGTTGCAAGTAATCATGACTTGAACAATAAATAAAGGAGCCAGCAAGTTGAGAAGAACAAGAAACCTTGTGCAAAGATTGTGCAAAGATAATGATGTGCAAAGTTTGTACAAAAAGATTATCTTGCACAAGATTTGCCCAAGAAAGATAATGATGTGCAAAGTTCGGGTCAGCCTCAAAACACCCAAAGATCAATGTGCAAAACAAGGGTTGAAGATAATCCTTGGTGCAAATTTTGTGCAAAAGAATCAAGACCAATGTTCATACTCCGGGTGATAATCCTTGGTGCAAATTTTGTGCAAAAGAAGCTGGTTGGCGCCAAGGAATTCGGTTTGAATTCAAATGGGATCACATGTGAGCTTAAAGAATATGGCTGCTGGGAGCTGTCCCTTTCACTCTCTTGCTGCAGAAAACTCTCTTGTCCTCTTTCTCCTTGGCTGCTTCCTAATAGCTTTGTTTATTCATTTCCTAGGATAGTATTAGTTTAATCTCTCCTTTGTCTTGTTGCTGCTGCTGTAAAACCTAAGGCTCTCCTCTATAAATAAAGAGGCAGCTTCATTGTAATGAACACACAAGAAATAAGAGACAAGCATTCATAAATTTCGTGTATAACTCTTCTCTTTACTAAGTGTTCTTTAAATTAGTCACAATGTAGGGAGTTAAGGTATACATGTTTTGGGTCTGCCTAAGGGCAGATCATGCTTGCCCATTCTACTCTAAAATCAGTTTAATCTCTTCTTTATCTTCTCTTAAACTCTAGCTTACTGATTCTATTTCCTATTCTCCTTAAGTGAACAAACTGAAAGTGTTGTGTCACTTCTCAAGGAATAGATTCAAACTAGAGTCTTTAATCTGTTCTTAGTTTAATTCTAATTATTGTATCAATCTCACAGCCACTTAATCTCTCTAGATTCAGATGGTTGTGTAGATTATTTTGCTGAGAGGATTCAATCACAAGTTGATTGTCTCTTCCATTCTTAAAGAGTGAGTTCATGTTCTTAGCTATTCATAGCTTTTCCAACAATTGCCACACTCAAATGGATCCCTGAAGGTCTCCATTTTCGTTCTCACTCAGCTCCATATAGTCATGATAGCTTTGCTGCCCCAAAGCTCTCCTCATATTCATAATAGGCGCTTTACTCCACACATTCACTATTGTGCTCTTCCTTGTTATGTTTGGAGTTTAGTTAGTAGCTTGTGTCACTCAAGCCATCCTTTGCACCATATGAAGAGCATCTCCTCCTGCCACTTGGTTCAGCTCTTCCTGGTGTTCTCATTTCAACACTCCTCCTCAAGATAGGCTGGATATGAATATGAAAGCCTATCTTGCACAATGAGAACACTTGTGCACATCTCTGGATCTCCTCTCTTTGTGAATCACTTCAACCACCACTTTGATATTTCCTTCTTGCTTTCTCTATCTAAGCTGTCTTTCAGAGGTTCTGCTGGTTTGCCTCTTGTGGTCAGTGTGAGTATAATACTGCCATCTTGGGTCACCATTGGTCTGCCTCTTTTGGGTCAGCCATCTTACAGTAGAGCTCTGCGTGCAATGAAAAGCTTGTATGGATTCCACCAGTTGGTTAGTCTCCATGGTTGGTCTTCATGATTCACATTCTAACAGCCTCCCTCAAGATTGGTCTGGATATGGAATGAAAGCCAATCTTGAAATGGGAATCATGAGTGTACACATCTTCTTCTTTTGTGTGGGCTTCTGTTTTTGTTTTTGTTTGTTGAAGTAGCCCCAGTAGCACTGTCATCTCCTCTTTTGAATTTCTTGTGTATGTACTGACGTTTTTAACAACTTGGATTCACCATCCTTCTTCATTTGCTTGAATCGCTTCTGATGGGAGCTCCATTTGAACTCCTCCTTTGTTTCAGCTTCATGAGAGCTTGAGATGTGATCCACAAAACACAAGGCTGCTTAAAAACAGCTCTTATTACCACATGAGTTTATAAACAAACTATCTCCTCCTGAGATATTTCACATACGTTTTCCTTCTTGAAAACACCATCTTTGAATACACCATCTTGAAAAAACACCTTTGTTCTTCTTGTAGCTTCTTGTCTGTTGGTAACACAATTGGAAAACCTCCACAGCCACAGCTACTTGAGATACAAAGGAACACCATACATGTTTTGATTGATCCACCTCTTCAGCTTATGAAATCCTTATCTCAACACCCATGAAAACATTTCTGATGTGTAGGCAAGGCTGTCTTCAACATCTTCAAATGCCTCCTTGATTTATGGGAAGGCGCCTCTTGCTTGCAAGGATACTGAACTCCAGCTCCTTGTCATCTGGACCATCATGGTCTTCTAAGGCTGCATCTTCAGCAGCTCAACAACTCCAGTTCTCCAATAGTTCTCTGAAAACCTTGAAGACTGATCATCATGTTTGCCACTGCTCTTAGAGAATGAGAGTACGAAATAAGCAACAAGAGTATTGAAGGCCCAAAAAACTTGAGCTCTTCCATTAGTAACAAGAATTTTGAAAATTGTTTGAACAGAGATCTTGCTCTGTTTTTGTTTTGAATTTGCGGAAGCTTTTGGTTCAGGCATAACACTGCTCTGATACCATGTTGAAATTTAAGAATAAGTAACCCCAAACATTTCTGGTGAAGTACATGAGCATAAGGGGGAAGAAGCTCAATGGCTTTCTTACCTTTCATTGATAACAACACATACATATTTATACAAAGTACAAGACTTCATCATAAAGCTAATGCACATTAGTTATACATCAGGACACTAAAACCAGGAGCTAAAACCAGCTGAAGAAACCAAGGCCACCTCTTGTTTCATCAGAAATATCTAGCAACAAATTTTGACTTCTTTGTTGATGTATAATAGCAAGTAGCTATTGTTGACTTTTCTACAGCTGCTTGTCACCAGCTTGCTTGCTTGGCTACTTCTCCTTATTGGATCAGTACTGGGCCTGTTCTTCTCTGGCCTCTCTTCATGCTTCATGGACTTCCATTCCTTATAAAGATTGGACTTCACTTCTCCATAAGCATATTGGGCTGCTGGTTCTTCTTTAATCTGATAGGTGGGCTGGTCTTCTTCTTGGTTCAGCATGCTATTGGACACTTCTTCTTAGACAACTTGTGTAGACAACCTTATTGGGCTACACTGAAATCTTCTCATGCACCTTATGCATTCTTATTCTCCTCTGGAGCATGAGTGATTGCCACACTTGTTGAGATGAAGAAGAAATA
>CAJHQQ010005600.1:0-15596 GCA_905132885.1 Moricandia moricandioides
ATAATAATAAACCAGAATGAATCACGATGTAAGAAGCTTGATTTGGACTCATAAATCAGTGTAGAATCACCCTGAAGTTGAATCAATATCATAGGAGTTATGATGAAGAAGTTATCCCACTTTTAACCGAAGTGATTCCAGTTTGCCCTGTTTGGAGATTTGGGAATTTATTCTTGATACTAATAAAACCAAAATGAATCACGATGTAAGAATCTTGATTTGGACTCATTAATCAGTGTAGAATCACCCTGAAGTTGAATCAATATCATTGGAGTTATGATGAAGAAGTTATCCCACTTTTAACCGAAGTGATTCCAGTTTGCCTTGTTTGGAGATTTGGCAATTTCTTCTTGATACTAATAAAACCAGAATGAATCACGATGTAAGAAACTTGATCTGGACTCATAAATCAGTGTCGAATCACCCTGAAGTTGAATCAATATCATTGGACTTATGATGAAGAAGTTATCCCACTTTTAACCGAAGTGATTCCAGTTTGTCCTGTTTGGAGATTTGGGAATTTATTCTTGATACTAATAAAACCAGAATGAATCACGATGTAAGAAGCTTGATTTGGACTCATTAATCAGTGTAGAATCACCCTGAAGTTGAATCAATATCATTGGAGTTATGATGAAGAAGTTATCCCACTTTTAACCGTAGTGATTCCAGTTTGCCCTGTTTGGAGATTTGGCAATTTCTTCTTGATACAAATAAAACCAGAATGAATCACGATGTAAGAAACTTTGATCTGGACTCATAAATCAGTTTAGAATCATCCTGAAGTTGAATCAATATCATTGGAGTTATGATGAAAGAAGTTATCCCACTTTTAACCGAAGTGATTCCAGTTTGCCCTGTTTTGGAGATTTGGCAATTTCTTCTTGATACTAATAAAACCAGAATGAATCACGATGTAAGAAGCTTGATTTGGACTCATAAATCAGTGTCGAATCACCCTGAAGTTGACTCAAGATCATAGGAGTTATGATGAAGAAGTTATCCCACTTTTAACCGAAGTGATTCCAGTTTGCCCTGTTTGGAGATTTTGGCAATTTCTTCTTGATACTAATAAAACCAGAATGAATCACGATGTAAGAAGCTTGATTTGGACTCATAAATCAGTGTAGAATCACCCTGAAGTTGACTCAAGATCATAGGAGTTATGATGAAGAAGTTATCCCACTTTTAACCGAAGTGATTCCAGTTTGCCCTGTTTGGAGATTTGGCAATTTCTTCTTGATACTAATAAAACCAGAATGAATCACGATGTAAGAAGCTTGATTTGGACTCATTAATCAGTGTAGAATCACCCTGAAGTTGAATCAATATCATAGGAGTTATGATGAAGAAGTTATCCCACTTTTAACCGAAGTGATTCCAGTTTGCCCTGTTTGGAGATTTGGCAATTTCTTCTTGATACTAATAAAACCAGAATGAATCACGATGTAAGAAGCTTGATTTGGACTCATAAATCAGTGTCGAATCACCCTGAAGTTGACTCAAGATCATAGGAGTTATGATGAAGAAGTTATCCCACTTTTAACCGAAGTGATTCCAGTTTGCCCTGTTTGGAGATTTGGCAATTTCTTCTTGATACTAATAAAACCAGAATGAATCACGATGTAAGAAGCTTGATTTGGACTCATTAATCAGTGTAGAATCACCCTGAAGTTGAATCAATATCATTGGAGTTATGATGAAGAAGTTATCCCACTTTTAACCGAAGTGATTCCAGTTTGCCCTGTTTGGAGATTTGGCAATTTCTTCTTGATACTAATAAAACCAGAATGAATCACGATGTAAGAAGCTTGATTTGGACTCATAAATCAGTGTCGAATCACCCTGAAGTTGAATCAATATCATTGGAGTTATGATGAAGAAGTTATCCCACTTTTAACCGAAGTGATTCCAGTTTGCCCTGTTTGGAGATTTGGGAATTTATTCTTGATACTAATAAAACCAGAATGAATCACGATGTAAGAAGCTTGATTTGGACTCATTAATCAGTGTAGAATCACCCTGAAGTTGAATCAATATCATTGGAGTTATGATGAAGAAGTTATCCCACTTTTAACCGAAGTGATTCCAGTTTGCCCTGTTTGGAGATTTGGCAATTTCTTCTTGATACTAATAAAACCAGAATGAATCACGATGTAAGAAGCTTGATTTGGACTCATAAATCAGTGTAGAATCACCCTGAAGTTGAATCAATATCATTGGAGTTATGATGAAGAAGTTATCCCACTTTTAACCGAAGTGATTCCAGTTTGCCCTGTTTGGAGATTTGGCAATTTCTTCTTGATACTAATAAAACCAGAATGAATCACGATGTAAGAAGCTTGATTTGGACTCATAAATCAGTGTAGAATCACCCTGAAGTTGACTCAAGATCATTGGAGTTATGATGAAGAAGTTATCCCACTTTTAACCGAAGTGATTCCAGTTTGCCCTGTTTGGAGATTTGGGAATTTATTCTTGATACTAATAAAACCAGAATGAATCACGATGTAAGAAGCTTGATTTGGACTCATTAATCAGTGTAGAATCACCCTGAAGTTGAATCAATATCATTGGAGTTATGATGAAGAAGTTATCCCACTTTTAACCGAAGTGATTCCAGTTTGCCCTGTTTGGAGATTTGGCAATTTCTTCTTGATACTAATAAAACCAGAATGAATCACGATGTAAGAAGCTTGATTTGGACTCATAAATCAGTGTAGAATCATCCCTGAAGTTGAATCAATATCATTGGAGTTATGATGAAGAAGTTATCCCACTTTTAACCGAAGTGATTCCAGTTTGCCCTGTTTGGAGATTTGGCAATTTCTTCTTGATACTAATAAAACCAGAATGAATCACGATGTAAGAAGCTTGATTTGGACTCATAAATCAGTGTAGAATCACCCTGAAGTTGAATCAATATCATTGGAGTTATGATGAAGAAGTTATCCCACTTTTAACCGAAGTGATTCCAGTTTGCCCTGTTTGGAGATTTGGGCAATTTCTTCTTGATACTAATAAAACCAGAATGAATCACGATGTAAGAAGCTTGATTTGGACTCATAAATCAGTGTAGAATCACCCTGAAGTTGAATCAATATCATTGGAGTTATGATGAAGAAGTTATCCCACTTTTAACCGAAGTGATTCCAGTTTGCCCTGTTTGGAGATTTGGCAATTTCTTCTTGATACTAATAAAACCAGAATGAATCACGATGTAAGAAGCTTGATTTGGACTCATAAATCAGTGTAGAATCACCCTGAAGTTGAATCAATATCATAGGAGTTATGATGAAGAAGTTATCCCACTTTTAACCGAAGTGATTCCAGTTTGCCCTGTTTGGAGATTTGGCAATTTCTTCTTGATACTAATAAAACCAGAATGAATCACGATGTAAGAAGCTTGATTTGGACTCATAAATCAGTGTAGAATCACCCTGAAGTTGAATCAATATCATTGGAGTTATGATGAAGAAGTTATCCCACTTTTAACCGAAGTGATTCCAGTTTGCCCTGTTTGGAGATTTGGCAATTTATTCTTGATACTAATAAAACCAGAATGAATCACGATGTAAGAAGCTTGATTTGGACTCATAAATCAGTGTAGAATCACCCTGAAGTTGAATCAATATCATTGGAGTTATGATGAAGAAGTTATCCCACTTTTAACCGAAGTGATTCCAGTTTGCCCTGTTTGGAGATTTGGCAATTTCTTCTTGATACTAATAAAACCAGAATGAATCACGATGTAAGAAGCTTGATTTGGACTCATAAATCAGTGTAGAATCACCCTGAAGTTGAATCAATATCATTGGAGTTATGATGAAGAAGTTATCCCACTTTTAACCGAAGTGATTCCAGTTTGCCCTGTTTGGAGATTTGGCAATTTCTTCTTGATACTAATAAAACCAGAATGAATCACGATGTAAGAAGCTTGATTTGGACTCATAAATCAGTGTAGAATCACCCTGAAGTTGACTCAAGATCATAGGAGTTATGATGAAGAAGTTATCCCACTTTTAACCGAAGTGATTCCAGTTTGCCCTGTTTGGAGATTTGGCAATTTCTTCTTGATACTAATAAAACCAGAATGAATCACGATGTAAGAAGCTTGATTTGGACTCATTAATCAGTGTAGAATCACCCTGAAGTTGAATCAATATCATTGGAGTTATGATGAAGAAGTTATCCCACTTTTAACCGAAGTGATTCCAGTTTGCCCTGTTTGGAGATTTGGCAATTTCTTCTTGATACTAATAAAACCAGAATGAATCACGATGTAAGAAGCTTGATTTGGACTCATAAATCAGTGTAGAATCACCCTGAAGTTGACTCAAGATCATAGGAGTTATGATGAAGAAGTTATCCCACTTTTAACCGAAGTGATTCCAGTTTGCCCTGTTTGGAGATTTGGGCAATTTCTTCTTGATACTAATAAAACCAGAATGAATCACGATGTAAGAAGCTTGATTTGGACTCATAAATCAGTGTAGAATCACCCTGAAGTTGAATCAATATCATTGGAGTTATGATGAAGAAGTTATCCCACTTTTAACCGAAGTGATTCCAGTTTGCCCTGTTTGGAGATTTGGCAATTTCTTCTTGATACTAATAAAACCAGAATGAATCACGATGTAAGAAGCTTGATTTGGACTCATAAATCAGTGTAGAATCATCCCTGAAGTTGAATCAATATCATTGGAGTTATGATGAAGAAGTTATCCCACTTTTAACCGAAGTGATTCCAGTTTGCCCTGTTTGGAGATTTGGCAATTTATTCTTGATACTAATAAAACCAGAATGAATCACGATGTAAGAAGCTTGATTTGGACTCATAAATCAGTGTAGAATCACCCTGAAGTTGAATCAATATCATAGGAGTTATGATGAAGAAGTTATCCCACTTTTAACCGAAGTGATTCCAGTTTGCCCTGTTTGGAGATTTGGCAATTTCTTCTTGATACTAAATAAAACCAGAATGAATCACGATGTAAGAAGCTTGATTTGGACTCATAAATCAGTGTAGAATCACCCTGAAGTTGAATCAATATCATTGGAGTTATGATGAAGAAGTTATCCCACTTTTAACCGAAGTGATTCCAGTTTGCCCTGTTTGGAGATTTGGCAATTTCTTCTTGATACTAATAAAACCAGAATGAATCACGATGTAAGAAGCTTGATTTGGACTCATAAATCAGTGTAGAATCACCCTGAAGTTGAATCAATATCATAGGAGTTATGATGAAGAAGTTATCCCACTTTTAACCGAAGTGATTCCAGTTTGCCCTGTTTGGAGATTTGGCAATTTCTTCTTGATACTAATAAAACCAGAATGAATCACGATGTAAGAAGCTTGATTTGGACTCATAAATCAGTGTAGAATCACCCTGAAGTTGAATCAATATCATTGGAGTTATGATGAAGAAGTTATCCCACTTTTAACCGAAGTGATTCCAGTTTGCCCTGTTTGGAGATTTGGCAATTTCTTCTTGATACTAATAAAACCAGAATGAATCACGATGTAAGAAGCTTGATTTGGACTCATAAATCAGTGTAGAATCACCCTGAAGTTGAATCAATATCATTGGAGTTATGATGAAGAAGTTATCCCACTTTTAACCGAAGTGATTCCAGTTTGCCCTGTTTGGAGATTTGGCAATTTCTTCTTGATACTAATAAAACCAGAATGAATCACGATGTAAGAAGCTTGATTTGGACTCATTAAATCAGTGTAGAATCACCCTGAAGTTGAATCAATATCATTGGAGTTATGATGAAGAAGTTATCCCACTTTTAACCGAAGTGATTCCAGTTTGCCCTGTTTGGAGATTTGGCAATTTCTTCTTGATACTAATAAAACCAGAATGAATCACGATGTAAGAAGCTTGATTTGGACTCATAAATCAGTGTAGAATCACCCTGAAGTTGAATCAATATCATTGGAGTTATGATGAAGAAGTTATCCCACTTTTAACCGAAGTGATTCCAGTTTGCCCTGTTTGGAGATTTGGGCAATTTCTTCTTGATACTAATAAAACCAGAATGAATCACGATGTAAGAAGCTTGATTTGGACTCATTAATCAGTGTAGAATCACCCTGAAGTTGAAGCAATATCATTAGGAGTTATGATGAAGAAGTTATCCCACTTTTAACCGAAGTGATTCCAGTTTACCCTATTTGGAGATTTGGCAATTTATTCTTGATACTAATAAAACCAGAATGAATCACGATGTAAGAAGCTTGATTTGGACTCATTAATCAGTGTAGAATCACCCTGAAGTTGAATCAATATCATTGGAGTTATGATGAAGAAGTTATCCCACTTTTAACCGAAGTGATTCCAGTTTGTCCTGTTTGGAGAGTTGGCAATTTATTCTTGATACTAATAAAACCAGAATGAATCACGATGTAAGAATCTTGATTTGGACTCATAAATCAGTGTAGAATCACCCTGTAGTTGAATCAATATCATTGGACTTATGATGAAGAAGTTATCCCACTTTTAACCGAAGTGATTTCAGATTACCCTGTTTGGAGATTTGACAATTTCTTCTTGATACAAATAAACCAGAATTGAATCACGATGTAAGAAACTTCATTTGGACTCATAAATCAGCTTACGAATCATCCTGAAGTTTGAATCAATATCATTGGAGTTATGATGAAGAAGTTATCCCACTTTTAACCGAATTGATTCCAGTTTGTCCTGTTTGAGATTTGGGAATTTATTCTTGATACTAATAAAACCAGAATGAATCACGATGTAAGAAGCTTGATTTGGACTCATTAATCAGTGTAGAATCACCCTGAAGTTGAATCAATATCATTGGAGTTATGATGAAGAAGTTATCCCACTTTTAACCGAAGTGATTCCAGTTTCCCCTGTTTGGAGATTTGGACAATTTCTTCTTGATACTAATAAAACCAGAATGAATCACGATGTAAGAAGCTTGATTTGGACTCATAAATCCGTGTCGAATCACCCTGAAGTTGACTCAATATCATTGGAGTTATGATGAAGAAGTTATCCCACTTTTAACCGAAGTGATTCCAGTTTGTCCCTGTTTGGAGATTTGGGCAATTTATTCTTGATACTAATAAAACCAGAATGAATCACGATGTAAGAAGCTTGATTTGGACTCATAAATCAGTGTAGAATCACCCTGAAGTTGAATCAATATCATTGGAGTTATGATGAAGAAGTTATCCCACTTTTAACCGAAGTGATTCCAGTTTGCCCTGTTTGGAGATTTGGCAATTTCTTCTTGATACTAATAAAACCAGAATGAATCACGATGTAAGAAGCTTGATTTGGACTCATAAATCAGTGTAGAATCACCCTGAAGTTGACTCAAGATCATAGGAGTTATGATGAAGAAGTTATCCCACTTTTAACCGAAGTGATTCCAGTTTGTCCCTGTTTGGAGATTTGGCAATTTATTCTTGATACTAATAAAACCAGAATGAATCACGATGTAAGAAGCTTGATTTGGACTCATTAATCAGTGTAGAATCACCATGAAGTTGAATCAATATCATTGGAGTCATGATGAAGAAGTTATCCCACTTTTAACCGAAGTGATTCCAGTTTGTCCTGTTTGGAGAGTTGGCAATTTATTCTTGATACTAATAAAACCAGAATGAATCACGATGTAAAATCTTGATTTGGACTCATAAATCAGTGTATAATCATCCTGTAGTTGAATCAATATCATTGGACTTATGATGAAGAAGTTATCCCACTTTTAACCGAAGTGATTCCAGTTTGCTCTGTTTGGAGATTTGGCAATTTATTCGTGATACTAATAAAACCAGAATGAATCACGATGTAAGAAGCTTGATTTGGACTCATAAATCAGTGTCGAATCACCCTGAAGTTGACTCAAGATCATACGAGTTATGATGAAGAAGTTATCCCACTTTTAACTAAAGTGATTCCAGTTTGTCCTGTTTGGAGATTTGGGAATTTATTCTTGATACTAATAAAACCAGAATGAATCATGATGTAAGAAGCTTGATTTGGACTCATTAATCACTGTAGAATCACCCTGAAGTTGAATCAATATCATTGGAGTTATGATGAAGAAGTTATCCCACTTTTAACCGAAGTGATTCCAGTTTGCCCTGTTTGGAGATTTGGCAATTTCTTCTTGATACTAATAAAACCAGAATGAATCACGATGTAAGAAGCTTGATTTGGACTCATAAATCATTGTCGAATCACCCTGTAGTTGACTCAAGATTATAGGAGTTATGATGAAGAAGTTATCCCACTTTTAACCGAAGTGATTCCAGTTTGTCCTGTTTGGAGATTTGGGTATTTATTCTTGATACTAATAAAACCAGAATGAATCACGATGTAAGAAGCTTGATTTGGACTCATTAATCAGTGTAGAATCACCCTGAAGTTGACTCAAGATCATAGGAGTTATGATGAAGAAGTTATCCCACTTTTAACCGAAGTGATTCCAGTTTGTCATGTTTGGAGATTTGGCAATTTCTTCTTGATACTAATAAAACCAAAATGAATCACGATGTAAGAAGCTTGATTTGGACTCATAAATCAGTGTAGAATCACCCTAAAGTTGAATCAATATCATTAGAGTTATGATGAAGAAGTTATCCCACTTTTAACCGAAGTGATTCCATTTGCCCTGTTTGGAGATTTGGCAATTTCTTCTTGATACTAATAAAACCAGAATGAATCACGATGTAAGAAGCTTGATTTGGACTCATAAATCAGTGTCGAATCACCCTGAAGTTGACTCAATATCATAGGAGTTATGATGAAGAAGTTATCCCACTTTTAACCGAAGTGATTCCAGTTTGTCTTGTTGAGATTTGGGAATTTATTTTTGATACTAATAAAACCAGAATGAATCACGATTTAAGAAGCTTGATTTGGACTCATTAATCAGTGTAGAATCACCCTGAAGTTGAATCAATATCATTGGAGTCATGATGAAGAAGTTATTCCACTTTTAACCGAAGTGATTCCAGTTTGTCCTGTTTGGAGAGTTGGAAATTTATTCTTGATACTAATAAAACCAGAATGAATCACGATGTAAGAAGCTTGATTTGGACTCATTAATCAGTGTAGAATCACCCTGAAGTTGAAGCAAGATCATAGGAGTTATGCTGAAGAAGTTATCCCACTTTTAACCGAAGTGATTCCAGTTTACCCTATTTGGAGATTTGGCAATTTATTCTTGATACTAATAAAACCAGAATGAATCACGATGTAAGAAGCTTGATTTGGACTCATTAATCAGTGTAGAATCACCATGAAGTTGAATCAATATCATTGGAGTCATGATGAAGAAGTTATCCCACTTTTAACCGAAGTGATTCCAGTTTGTCCTGTTTGGAGAGTTGGCAATTTATTCTTGATACTAATAAAACCAGAATGAATCACGATGTACAAATCTTGATTTGGACTCATAAATCAGTGTAGAATCATCCTGTAGTTGAATCAATATCATTGGACTTATGATGAAGAAGTTATCCCACTTTTAACCGTAGTGATTTCAGATTACCCTGTTTGGAGATTTGACAATTTCTTCTTGATACAAATAAAACCAGAATGAATCACGATGTAAGAAACTTCATTTGGACTCATAAATCAGCTTAGAATCATCCTGAAGTTGAATCAATATCATTGGAGTTATGATGAAGAAGTTATCCCACTTTTAACCGAATTGATTCCAGTTTGTCCTGTTTGGAGATTTGGGAATTTATTCTTGATACTAATAAAACCAGAATGAATCACGATGTAAGAAGCTTGATTTGGACTCATTAATCAGTGTAGAATCACCCTGAAGTTGAATCAATATCATTGGAGTTATGATGAAGAAGTTATCCCACTTTTAACCGAAGTGATTCCAGTTTGCCCTGTTTGGAGATTTGACAATTTCTTCTTGATACTAATAAAACCAGAATGAATCACGATGTAAGAAGCTTGATTTGGACTCATAAATCAGTGTCGAATCACCCTGAAGTTGACTCAAAATCATAGGAGTTATGATGAAGAAGTTATCCCACTTTTAACCGAAGTGATTCCAGTTTGTCATGTTTGGAGATTTGGGAATTTATTCTTGATACTAATAAAAACCAGAATGAATCACGATGTAAGAAGCTTGATTTGGACTCATTAATCAGTGTAGAATCACCCTGAAGTTGAATCAATATCATTGGAGTTATGATGAAGAAGTTATCCCACTTTTAACCGAAGTGATTCCAGTTTGTCATGTTTGGAGATTTGGCAATTTCTTCTTGATACTAATAAAACCAGAATGAATCACGATGTAAGAAGCTTGATTTGGACTCATAAATCAGTGTCGAATCACCCTGAAGTTGACTCAAAATCATAGGAGTTATGATGAAGAAGTTATCCCACTTTTAACCGAAGTGATTCCAGTTTGTCATGTTTGGAGATTTGGGAATTTATTCTTGATACTAATAAAACCAGAATGAATCACGATGTAAGAAGCTTGATTTGGACTCATTAATCAGTGTAGAATCACCATGAAGTTGAATCAATATCATTGGAGTCATGATGAAGAAGTTATCCCACTTTTAACCGAAGTGATTCCAGTTTGTCCTGTTTGGAGAGTTGGCAATTTATTCTTGATACTAATAAAACCAGAATGAATCACGATGTAAAATCTTGATTTGGACTCATAAATCAGTGTATAATCATCCTGTAGTTGAATCAATATCATTGGACTTATGATGAAGAAGTTATCCCACTTTTAACCGAAGTGATTCCAGTTTGCTCTGTTTGGAGATTTGGCAATTTATTCGTGATACTAATAAAACCAGAATGAATCACGATGTAAGAAGCTTGATTTGGACTCATAAATCAGTGTCGAATCACCCTGAAGTTGACTCAAGATCATACGAGTTATGATGAAGAAGTTATCCCACTTTTAACTAAAGTGATTCCAGTTGGTCCTGTTTGGAGATTTGGGAATTTATTCTTGATACTAATAAAACCAGAATGAATCATGATGTAAGAAGCTTGATTTGGACTCATTAATCACTGTAGAATCACCCTGAAGTTGAAATCAATATCATTGGAGTTATGATGAAGAAGTTATCCCACTTTTAACCGAAGTGATTCCAGTTTGCCCTGTTTGGAGATTTGGCAATTTCTTCTTGATACTAATAAAACCAGAATGAATCACGATGTAAGAAGCTTGATTTGGACTCATAAATCATTGTCGAATCACCCTGTAGTTGACTCAAGATTATAGGAGTTATGATGAAGAAGTTATCCCACTTTAAACCGAAGTGATTCCAGTTTGTCCTGTTTGGAGATTTGGGTATTTATTCTTGATACTAATAAAACCAGAATGAATCACGATGTAAGAAGCTTGATTTGGACTCATTAATCAGTGTAGAATCACCCTGAAGTTGACTCAAGATCATAGGAGTTATGATGAAGAAGTTATCCCACTTTTAACCGAAGTGATTCCAGTTTGTCCTGTTTGGAGATTTGGCAATTTCTTCTTGATACTAATAAAACCAAAATGAATCACGATGTAAGAAGCTTGATTTGGACTCATAAATCAGTGTAGAATCACCCTAAAGTTGAATCAATATCATTAGAGTTATGATGAAGAAGTTATCCCACTTTTAACTGAAGTGATTCCATTTGCCCTGTTTGGAGATTTGGCAATTTCTTCTTGATACTAATAAAACCAGAATGAATCACGATGTAAGAAGCTTGATTTGGACTCATAAATCAGTGTCGAATCACCCTGAAGTTGACTCAAGATCATAGGAGTTATGATGAAGAAGTTATCCCACTTTTAACCGAAGTGATTCCAGTTTGTCTTGTTGAGATTTGGGAATTTATTTTTGATACTAATAAAACCAGAATGAATCACGATGTAAGAAGCTTGATTTGGACTCATTAATCAGTGTAGAATCACCCTGAAGTTGAATCAATATCATTGGAGTCATGATGAAGAAGTTATTCCACTTTTAACCGAAGTGATTCCAGTTTGTCCTGTTTGGAGAGTTGGAAATTTATTCTTGATACTAATAAAACCAGAATGAATCACGATGTAAAAATCTTGATTTGGACTCATAAATCAGTGTAGAATCATCCTGAAGTTGAATCAATATCATTGGACTTATGATGAAGAAGTTATCCCACTTTTAACCGAAGTGATTCTAGTTTGTCCTGTTTGGAGATTTGGTAATTTATTCTTGATACACATAAAACCAGAATGAATCACGATGTAAGAAACTTGATTTGGACTCATTAATCAGTGTAGGATCACCCTGAAGTTGAATCAATATCATTAGAGTTATGATGAAGAAGTTATCCCACTTTTAACCGAATTGATTCCAGTTTGCCCTGTTTGGAGATTTGGGTATTTATTCTTGATACTAATAAAACCAGAATGAATCACGATGAAAGAATCTTGATTTGGACTCATTAATCAGTGTAGAATCACCCTGAAGTTGAATCAATATCATTGGAGTTATGATGAAGAAGTTATCCCACTTTTAACCGAAGTGATTCCAGTTTGCCCTGTTTGGAGATTTGGCAATTTCTTCTTGATATTAATAAAACCAGAATGAATCACGATGTAAGAAGCTTGATTTGGACTCATAAATCAGTGTCGAATCACCCTGAAGTTGACTCAAGATCATAGGAGTTATGATGAAGAAGTTATCCCACTTTTAACCGAAGTGATTCCAGTTTGTCCTGTTTGGAGATTTGGGAATTTATTCTTGATACTAATAAAACCAAAATGAATCACGATGTAAGAAGCTTGATTTGGACTCATTAATCAGTGTAGAATCACCCTGAAGTTGAATCAATATCATTGGAGTCATGATGAAGAAGTTATCCCACTTTTAACCGATGTGATTCCAGTTTGTCCTGTTTGGAGAGTTGGCAATTTATTCTTGATACTAATAAAACCTGAATGAATCACGATGTAAGAACCTTGATTTGGACTCATTAATCAGTATAGAATCAACCTGAAGTTGAATCAATATCATTGGAGTCATGATGAAGAAGTTATCCCACTTTTAACCGAAGTGATTCCAGTTTGTCATGTTTGGAGAGTTGGCAATTTATTCTTGATACTAATAAAACCAGAGTGAATCACGATGTAACAAGCTTGATTTGGACTCATTAATCAGTGTAGAATCCCCCTGAAGTTGAATCAATATCATTGGAGTCATGATGAAGAAGTTATCCCACTTTTAACCGAAATGATTCCAGTTTGTCATGTTTGGAGAGTTGGCAATTTATTCTTGATACTAATAAAACAGAATGAATCACGATGTAAGAATCTTGATTTGGACTCATAAATCAGTGTAGAATCATCCTGAAGTTGAATCAATATTGAAATCTTGAGAGAAACTTGAGTATAAACAGAAGATAGAGTGAAGAATGGAGAGAATAGAGAGACTAGACAAGAAAGTAAAGAGAGATCCTGGTAGACTTTAAGAAACCATTAGATAGAGTATAGAGAGATAAACGAGAGAGAAAGACTGAAATGCTCGTTATGATTGATGATAAGCAAGGTTTACAATATATAGAGGAAGAAGATTAGGATAAGGTTCAACGTAAACAAAGACCAAAGCATGTGTAGTCAAGCCGGGGAGGAGCGTCTATTTGAAATGCTTGGACCAGAAGCTCCACACGCTTGATGCCAAAGGCATCTTGACCAGATGCTCTTCCTTTCCAGCCATGAGCCAGCCTGTCAGACGCGCCTCTCTTATCCTTTTGGTCAAGCTTCCCGCGTGGTAAGTGATCAAGGTAACTCTTGGTCGATTAACTTCTTCCCCGGGTAACTTCATCTTCAAGGTAAGTTTGGGTGTACAGTCACTTGTACGGCCTCTTGTACGGCCTTTGTACGGACACCCAAACTTACTTCCTCCCCAAATCCTCTATTCTTCCTCTATCATTTAACCATCTTATTCAACACTCCCCCTCAAGCTTGACTATGGGAATCAGTCAAGCTTGGATGCCATGAGATCTTCCTTATCAAAGAAAACCCTCCTTAGGGATAAAACCTTGACAAGGAAAAGAGTAAAGACCTCATGACAAAGGGGATCAGCTCCTTCTGGTGAGATCAATGAGTCCTAACCTCATGTGAATGGACTCAATAGTCTTCTGTCTAGCTGCCTTGGTGAACACATCAGCTAGTTGATCCTCACTCCTTGTGTAGCAAGGTAAGATATCTCCGGATACAATCATTTGCCTCACCTTGTGACAATCCACTTCAATGTGCTTTGTTCTTTCATGGAACACCGAGTTGGAGGCAATGTGGATGGCTGCTTGGTTGTAACAATGCATGGTCATAGGTGTGTCTTGATCAACCCCCATTTGCTTCAGTATGCCCTTCATCCATATCAACTCATTTGTCAGCTTCAGCATGGCTCTATATTCAGCTTCTGCGCTTGAGCATGACACCACCTTCTGCTTCTTGCTCTTCCAAGTAACCAGATTCCCTCCAATGAATGTGCAATAACCAATTGTGGACTTCCTATCCATCCTATCCCCAGCCCAATCAGCATCACAATACCCTACCACTTTAGTACTCTTGTTGCAACCCATCCATACTCCTTGATTGATTGATCCATTCATGTACATGAGTAATCTATTCACCATGTTCCAGTGATGCTCCTTTGGGGTTTGCATATGTTGACTCACCTGATTCACAGCAAAGCATATATCAGGTCTTGTTATGGTTAAGTAAATCAACTTACCAACAAGCTTTCTTTAAAGCTTGGCATCTTGAAATGGTGGACTGTCTTCAATCTCCCCCTCACATGGAACTTTATATCCATCTTCAAGAGGAGTTCTAGATGTCTTCCCTCCATACATCCCTGCATCTTTCAAAAGATCAAGTGTATACTTTTTTGGGACAGAAATAAACCTTCCTTAGACCTACATAACTCAATTCCAAGAAAGTATTTCATCTCCCCCAAATCTTTAATTTCAATGACAGATTTTAGATAGTCTTTAGTAGATGTATACCTGCCTTATCACTTCCAGTAATGATGATATCATCAACATATACTAGAAGGACAACTATACCTGAAGATGTAGTGAGTGTGAAGAGGGTGTGGTCGAGTTCAGACCTTTTGAAGCCTCTTCCATTCAAGGTGGTGCTGAGTTTGTTGTACCAAGCTCTTGGTGACTGCTTAAGACCATATATAGCTTTCTTCAACCTTAGAACGTTTCCTTTCTTCACCAAGTGTTCCAAACCTGTTTGGAGATTTGGCAATTTCTTCTTGATACTAATAAAACCAGAATGAATCACGATGTAAGAAGCTTGATTTGGACTCATAAATCAGTGTCGAATCACCCTGAAGTTGACTCAAAATCATAGGAGTTATGATGAAGAAGTTATCCCACTTTTAACCGAAGTGATTCCAGTTTGTCATGTTTGGAGATTTGGGAATTTATTCTTGATACTAATAAAACCAGAATGAATCACGATGTAAGAAGCTTGATTTGGACTCATTAATCAGTGTAGAATCACCATGAAGTTGAATCAATATCATTGGAGTCATGATGAAGAAGTTATCCCACTTTTAACCGAAGTGATTCCAGTTT
>CAJHQQ010005601.1:0-15592 GCA_905132885.1 Moricandia moricandioides
AAATGGTGATCCTCATCAGATATACTTGTCTTATTTTTACACTATCTTCATCATTAACACATGTCCTTATGTGTACTAGTGAGAAGATGAGTAAGCAATTAATCTTCTTCTATAAATAGGCTCTATGTTTTTCATAATTAAGATGTAAGTGGAGAAACAATAAAAAGTCAGTTACTAACACTTTCTCGTTGCTTTACCATATTCACAAATACAAAAGTTTATTTCTTTAAGTGTTATTCAACACGTTATCAGCACGAGGCTCTTATACCAAACAAAGTTATATTAGCGAGAAAATGCCAGACTTTGAGACTATGGATGGAGATATGTGTTTGGCAGATAGTGCGTCAACGCACACAATAATTAAAGATAAGAAATACTTCTCCAGTCTCAAAATAAAAGATTACGCTAGAAGCGTAAGTACAATATCTGGTAGTGCAAAGATTATTAAGGGCTCCGGAAGAGTGAAATTTTCAATGCCACGGGGGACGAAATTTGAAATAAGTGATGCATTATATTCCCCCGAGTCTCATAGAAACTTGTTAAGTTTTAAAGATATCCGGAGAAATGGATATCATATTGAGACTATGAATAAAGATGGCATTGAATATCTTTGCATTAAGTCCGAGAGGAAACATATATTAGAAGAGTTAAAAATGTTATCCTCTGGACTATATTGTACGAAAATAAACATGACTGAGTCCTATGCCACAGTAAACTTGAAGTTTACTAATACATTTAAAATCTGGCATGAGAGGCTAGGACATCCCGGTTCAGTCATGATGAGAAAGATAGTGCAAAATTCGAATGGCCATCCGTTGAAGAACGAGAGAATTTTGCAAACGGGCGAGTTTACATGTAATGCATGTTCTCAAGGAAAACTTATAACTCGGCCATCACCAGCAAAAGTTAGCAATGAATCACCATTGTTTTTAGAAAGAATCCATGGTGATATATGTGGGCCAATCCACCCACCGTGCGGGCCGTTTAAGTATTTCATGGTATTGATTGACGCATCTAGCAGATGGTCAAATGTCTGTCTTTTGACGACAAGAAATACGGCTTTCGCAAAGTTCATTGCTCAAATCATAAAGTTGAGAACGCAGTTCTCAGAGTATGCCATAAAGAAAGTAAGGCTTGATAATGCTGGTGAATTTACATCACAAGCCTTTAATGATTATTGTATGTCAGTGGGGATTGATGTGGAGCATCCAGTTCCCTATGTTCACACACAAAATGGCATGGCCGAGTCATTGATCAAACGGTTACAGTTGATTGCAAGACCGTTGATATTGAGAACAAAGCTCCCAATTTCAGTATGGGGTCATGCTATTTTGCATGCATCTGCACTTATTCGGCTGAGACCGAGTGCAGATAATAAATACTCCCCTTTACAATTATCATCTGGGCAGGAGCCAGATGTATCTCATCTCCGTGTCTTTGGGTGTGCAGTCTATGTTCCGATAACTCCACCACAAAGAATAAAAATGGGCCCACAAAAGAGATTGGAGATATACGTGGGTTATACGTCACCAAGTATAATAAGGTATCTTGAACCAGTAACTGGTGATATGTTTACGGCACGGTTTGCCGATTGTCATTTTAATGAGGAAGAATTTCCATCGTTAGGGGGAGGAATTAGAGAAATTCCTAAAGAAGTTACATGGTGTACACCGTCGTTGTTACACCTTGACCCCCCTACAAATCAAAGAGAACTGGAAGTTCAGAAAATTGTGCACTTGCATAATTTGGCAAATCAGTTACCAGATGCGTTCACAGATACGAGAAGGGTGACAAAGTCATATATACCCGTTGAGAATGTTCCATCAAGAGTTGTTGTTCCTGAAGGACAAACTGATGGAAACACAATGAATGAACCTAGGGTTCAGTTAAAGAGGGGGAGACCAACGGGTTCTAAAGATAAAAATCCCCGAAAGAAAAAGAAATTGGTTGAGCAAAGTGGAAAGGTTCCAGAAGAACCTGATATTGAAAGATGTCTCAAAGAAGACATAAATGAAAAAGTTCCTAAAGAACCTGATACTGAAAAATGTCTGAAAGAAGGCATAAAGGTTCAAAAAGAACTAAATAAAGATGATGATCCAGATGACGAGGAGGGAATAGAAAAGTATGAGATTTCCATCAACTACGCCCGTGATCAAAAATTGATGATCAGAAATAAAATAAAAGATGTTGATGGAATGTTCTCCTTTTCTGTGTCTAAAGAGATCGATCATGAAAATGATGATCCCGACCCAAGGTCCATTTTAGAATGTCATAAAAGACATGATTGGGAGGAGTGGAAGAAGGCCATTCAAATTGAATTACTCTCCCTGAATAAAAGAAATGTTTTCGGACCAATAGTCATAACGCCTGAGAATATAAATCCTGTTGGGTACAAGTGGGTATTCGTGAGAAAAGTAAATGAAAAGAACGAAGTAACACGATATAAAGCCCGATTAGTTGCCCAAGGTTTTTCTCAGAGACCGGGAATTGATTTTGAGGAAACGTATTCTCCGGTGATGGATGCAATTACATTTAGATTTTTGATGAGCCTAGCGGCATCGAAAAATCTTGAAATGCATCTTATGGATGTTGTGACTGCATATCTATATGGATCATTGGATAATGATATATACATGAAACTCCCTGAAGGATTGGAAATGCCAAAAGCATTGAAAGCAAAATCTAGGGAGATTTGTTCGGTCAAGTTACAGCGATCACTTTACGGACTAAAGCAATCCGGACGCATGTGGTACAATCGCTTAAGTGAATATCTATTGAGAAAAGAATATGTGAATAATGCGATATGTCCATGCGTTTTTGTAAAGAAATCGTCATCTGGCTTTGTGATCATTGCTGTATATGTAGATGACCTGAACATTATTGGAACTCAAAAGGAGGTTGATGATGCTCGAACTCATATGAAAGAAGAGTTCGAAATGAAAGATCTCGGAAAGACAAAGTTTTGTCTTGGGCTCCAGATAGAGCATTTCCGAGAAGGAGTATTTGTGCATCAATCAAATTATACGAAGAGGTTATTAAGACGCTTTTTTATGGACAAAGCGACTCCTTTGAGTACTCCAATGGTAAATAGATCTCTCGATGTAGAGAAAGATCCTTTTAGACCATGTGAAGATAGCGAGGAAGTACTCGGTCCTGAAGTACCTTATATGAGCGCTATCGGTGGGCTTTTATATCTGGCAAACTGTACAAGGCCTGATATTGCTTTTGCTACTAACCTACTTGCAAGATATAGTTCTGCTCCTACTCGCAGGCATTGGAACGGGATAAAGCATATATTCCGTTACCTCCAAGGTACAGTTGACCTGGGGTTGATATATGTTAGAAAACCCGAGTTTGGTATGGTTGGTTTTGCAGATGCAGGATACTTATCAGATCCTCATAAAGCTCGATCGCAAACTGGCTATGTTTTTACAATTGGTGGAACCGCGATCTCTTGACGTTCCCAGAAACAAACTCTGGTTGCGACTTCATCGAATCATGCAGAGACTATTGCACTTCACGAAGCATGTCGAGAATGTGTGTGGCTTAGATCAATGAGTCACCATATACAAGACGCAAGCGGAATAACTGATAAGAAAGAGCCGACGAAAATATTTGAAGACAATTCGGCTTGTGTCGCTCAACTCAACGAAGGTTATATAAAGAGCGATAGAACAAAGCACATTCCTCCAAGATTTTTCTCGTACATACGGGAGCTTGAGAAAAATGAAGAAGTGGACATAGAATATGTACGGTCATGCGAGAATCCAGCTGATTTGTTTACGAAGGCCCTTCCTACTACAACGTTCCGGAAACACGTTTACGGTATCGGAATGCGGCATTTGCGTGATTTATGAAGAAAAAGCTATGTCCATTATTCTCAGGAGGAGATTACGTCACTGTATTCTTTTTTCCCTCGTCATGGTTTTTATCCCTCTGGGATTTTTCCGTGATTGGGTTTTTAACGAGGCAGTACGTAGTACAAGATGACTAATCAAGGGGGAGTGTTACAAATAATGATTAGTCATCAAAGACCACATGTCCTACAAATGGTGATCCTCATCAGATATACTTGTCTTATTTTTACACTAGCTTCATCATTAACACATGTCCTTATGTGTACTAGTGAGAAGATGAGTAAGCAATTAATCTTCTTCTATAAATAGGCTCTATGTTTTTCATAATTAAGATGTAAGTGGAGAAACAATAAAAAGTCAGTTACTAACACTTTCTCGTTGCTTTACCATATTCACAAATACAAAAGTTTATTTCTTTAAGTGTTATTCAACACTTTTGTCTTTTTCTTCTTATTCTTCCTCTCACTTTCTTGATAGCTTCTCTCTCTCTCTCTAGCTTTGAATTTCCCCAATCCATTTGCTTTCACGCCCGGTTTGCTCTGGTTTACTAGTTAGGTTATACTATTTTTCTTGTTTATTGCATCAAATGTAAGGTTTTTTTCTTGTTGTTATGGGGTGCCTAAGTTTCAAAAGGAAAGATAGACTTCTTTATTAGCACATGTAATGTACCTCTATGTGAGAACCTTGTTGGTCTTATCGATTGGAAGAAAAAAACGCAATCTGATATATTCATTCGTTCATCTCTTTCCGTCAGATGCTAGTTAATCTACTCAATAGTCAAATACTAACGACAAAAAAAAATCGAAATGACAAAAAAGTTGTGGAGAAAATGAAGAAATGAAAGTATATATTAAAATTTAAATGGGGAAGGTGGGGGAACTTGACAAATGGCCAGCTCTTCGTGCCAGCTTTTGTCTTCCATCATCCATGTCCATGTGTGTATATCTACTTCCTCTTTTTTTCTGAAAAGATGTTAAATTAACTCGGACAAAAAAACAGTTTACAATGAAAATTGCAGGTACAAAAAAAATACTGTAATACTATTCAACTTGCTCAAATTCAGTTCTACTTCAGTTTGAGATGTCACAACTAAAAAAACTAGAAACATGGTTCAGTTACATTTCGGGTTGTCCTATTTATATAGTGTGAATTGTGATGAGGTTCCTAACTCCTAATGCATCTTTTGATCGGTGAAAATTTTCATTATATAATTTATATTACTATACATCAATAATCACACATACTCACATAAGGCTTGGCGGTCATGTCGGCCATATTGTTCGGATTAAATGATTTTCTTATAATACTTCTGATATAAATAAGAAGAATGGATCTGATCTTTTGAAGAATCGATAATTTAGTAGGTAGATGACGACAAAAAACACTTTTAGAGAATAAGATATTGTATGATCTCTCTCGATATTTTTTCCCTCATTATTTTTTTGTGTGTGGCCAATCTTTCATCTTAAAACTTATTTTCACAGCCTTTTCAAATTAGTTATGGAAGTGTTTTATTTTTAGTAAAAAATTTAGATCACGGTAAACTAAAAAATACACTTTATTTTTAATTAAACTATTTTAAAATCTTATTTAAAACAATGAAATTTAGCTTTTTATATTTTTATCTAAAAAACTCCACTAAAAGACTACTACAAAACTACTACAATCATCCTAAATTTACCAATTAATTTTTAAATCATTGGATTTCAAAATAATTTATCAAAAGACAAATGTAATGTATTTTAAAACAGTATTTAAAATTCATCTTCAATAATAATAAACTTATCATTAAAATTTAGCTCAATGTTGATATAGACTTGTACGAATTATAGAACCAAAAAGATATTATAGTTTATAAAGTACTGAAAATATTAAAAGCAGTACTTTCTTTATATAACCATTTATTTAATTAAGTTGTTCAAAATTTATCTACCAAATTTATTTTAGTAAGTTTGAACATATAATTCACCGATAAAACTTATAAACTATGTAAAATCACAGTATCAACAATTTTTGTACGTCATATATTGATGAATATACTGCACAAAACACTGAGACTTAGTCTAGTAGTTCAGCAAGATGCTGGAATGCTTCAGATAATTTGGGAATACTTATTTTATTGGTTACCTTTTACTTCTACATTTCTTAAAAAGAAATATTTTTTTTATTTTATAAAAATATGTATATCTTGAATCACGTGGATATACATTACTGGACCTTTTGAAGAAGGTTATTCTTGCACTTTTCAAACATTCCCTTAAAAATATACCAGTAGATGGGGCCTTTACCAATTAATTACTACAATTAAATCATTTCATTGATGGATGAGAGTTAGTACACATTTGTTTTTATATTCCCTTTAAAACAACAAAACAAAAGTCTAAATCATTCAGCGATATTATTGTCGTGGTATTATTATATTAAGGCTGTGACTGGGAATTTATAGCGTATCAGACTGGGGTATCTATCATTCACATTGGCCCATTTAAAAAAGTATATCATGATAGCTGATTGATTCAGCCCAATCCAAGAAGCCCGCTCGATTTAAGGTGTGCGCTAAAGCAAGGGCAGAATTGTAATATGGAAACGAAGAGGGGGCAATTGCGGTAATAACTGAGAACGCGGTGGGGACAAAATAATGAGAGCTCTCCGGCTTAGCCTCGATTCATTATCTTCTTTTTTGAATATTTATTCATCGCCGGAGAAGTATCAACGATGGGGGAAAGTGGCGGTGGTGGTTGTTTTCCGCCGATGGATCTGATGCGGTCAGAGCCGATGCAGCTTGTTCAAGTCATTGTTCCCATGGAATCTGCTCATCTTACCGTCTCGTACCTTGGAGATCTCGGCCTCGTCCAATTCAAAGACGTCCGTAAATCCTTTCCTTAGATTCTGCGATCCGTGTCTGAAATTCTAAGCGCCTGGATGTGTTTTTCATTTTGACTTTGGTGTTTGCTTTTCAGATCTTAAAGATATGATGAGATTTTGATTTTTCTGATCAATGGTTTTTGGCGTTTCTTATAAAACCCTTTTTTGTTTTACGTTTCTTTCAGCTTAATTCAGAGAAGAGCCCTTTTCAACGTACTTATGCTGCTCAGGTAAATTCATCTTTATGTGACACTTGTTGGTGTAGTAATCTAAGATTGTAAATCCTACAATTTGTGATAATGTTAGATAAAAAGATGTGGAGAGATGGCACGTAAGATTCGTTTCTTCAAGGATCAAATGTCTAAAGCTGGAGTTTTACCCAAGGAGACGCTAGAGCTTCAAACTGATATTGACCTTGACGATGTCGAGGTATATTGAACACAGCACCTGCTTTTCTTTTCCCATTCCATGTTTTCTATTTTAACTCACTCATATTTTTACTTTCTCCTTTTCAGGTAAAGCTTGGAGAGCTAGAAGCTGAACTTGTTGAAATCAATGCCAATAATGACAAGTTACAGCGTTCCTATAATGAACTTATGGAGTACAAATTGGTCCTTGAGAAGGTTACATGTTTTTTTAACTCTAATTATTGGTCTTTTAAGTCTTTATTTGCCATAAGGAGAACTCAACGTATCATACCAAGACTACACCTCCATAGGTGATATCTGATAAAGGAAATTTTAATGAGCTTGAGACTTTTAATGGTGATAAGTAGGTTTCTGATGTTTTGGTTTGACCCCTGGATGCGCTTCTCATACCATATCTATCTGAATGTCATCTTTTTAGGCTGGCGAGTTCTTTTCTTCTGCTCATAGGAGTGCTACTGCTCAACAGAGAGAGATCGAATCTCAACAAGTGGGTGAAGATTTGCTGGAGGCTCCTTTATTGCAGGAAGTATGAATGATCCAGCTGTTCTCATGTGTGCCTTTTTAAATAATTTATTGTTTAATCACTAATACTTACTTGAACTCCTTTTAAACATGAGAAGTCTATTGATTCGTCAAAGCAAGTAAAGCTTGGATTTCTCACCGGATTAGTACCCCGTGAAAAGTCGATGGTGTTTGAGAGGATTCTATTTCGTGCTACTAGAGGAAACGTCTTTATTCGGCAGACTGTCATTGAGGAGCCGGTCATTGATCCCAACTCTGGAGAGAAGGTTAGATGCTTCTGCTTCTCTCTTAAATTCTCTCACACTACTGATACATGAGTTCAGATGGTCTCTTCCTTTTGCAATTTCTGAATATAGAACTGCTAGGTGGTTTGCTTTTCGATCTAGGGAGCCAAGACGAGTTTGGTCAACATGTGGAATGCTGATCTCGTTAGAAAACAAATTTACTTATCTATCTCATTTCTACATTGACTATCTAACTCTAATATAAATGCAGGCTGAGAAAAATGTATTTGTTGTCTTCTATTCCGGGGAAAGAGCAAAAAGCAAAATTCTTAAAATATGTGAAGCTTTTGGGGCCAATCGTTATCCTTTCAGTGAAGACCTTGGGAAACAAGCTCAAATGATAACTGAGGTATGTATTATCTTTCTTTTGAATGTTCCTGCGATAGGTGTGGACCCTGTGGTAAACGTTCCATTTTTTTTTCTTTTGTTGTTGACTTGTTGTTTTGATAAACCATTTTACTTCCCCGTATGGTTCTTTCTTTGTAGTGAGATATAGATGATAACAAAAATTGGGTATTCGCTGGTACCCAAGTGTCCAGTAATAGCTAATGCATGAGAACATGATGTTTTGATGTACTGAAATTATGTGCCTGTTAGTTTTGAAGTTGGTTAGCATCCATATAATGATGATCCCGTTGACCCAGAAACTGTCTAACCGTGTTTATTTCATTCACGCCGTTTCAGGTGTCAGGTCGATTAACAGAGCTTAAAACCACCATAGATGCTGGTTTAGGTCACCGTAACATTTTGTTGCAAACCATTGGAGATAAATTTGAGCTGTGGAACGTCAAGGTATCATTCTGTGTATATCAGTGTTGAGCGGGCTGTGTTGACCCAACTTATAAATCATTCAAGTTGAAGTCAAGTTTATGTTTACCAATTGCAGGTGCGCAAAGAGAAAGCTATCTATCATACTTTGAACATGCTTAGTCTTGATGTGACTAAGAAGTGCCTTGTGGCCGAGGGCTGGAGTCCTGTCTTTGCATCAAACGAAGTGAGTTTCGTTTTGTGCACTGTCAATTGCATTTGAATATGATATCGCGTGACAGTGAGGTTACTGCTTTTGATCGTTTCAGAATACTTAAGTAGAATAAGGTTTGTTTGTGCAGATTCAAAATGCATTACAGCGTGCTGCAGTTGACTCCAACTCTCAAGTTGGATCAATATTCCAGGTTCTGAGGACCAAAGAGTTGCCACCAACTTATTTCCGCACAAACAAATTTACTTCTGCAATCCAGGAAATTGTTGATGCATATGGGTAAGTGTCTTTCACTTTTTTCTGGAGCTTTTGAGTCAGTTTAGGAGATAGCTTTGGTATTATAAGAACATGTGTTATAGACTGCATTTAGTCCTGTCCTAGCTTCCTCTGATCAGTCTTCCATGATCACCACTTTGCAGTGTGGCCAAGTATCAGGAAGCTAATCCTGGTGTATTCACAATCGTCACCTTCCCCTTCCTTTTCGCTGTTATGTTTGGTGATTGGGGGCATGGAATATGTTTGCTGCTTGCAACTATGTACTTGATATTGAGAGAAAAGAAACTTTCCAGCCAGGTAATACTCAAACTGATGTTACCTTATATTCTGACTGAGCAAGAGGTTGAATTCTATCTCAACAGTATATAACCTGTTGTTAAGTTTGGCTATTCTGTTTCTCTTGGAGTCGCATGGGAAACTCACTTGAAAATTCTAGAGAGTATATTATAGCCTATTCTCTAATATATGTTTTCGATTAATTGTTAGATGATTTTCTCTTGCAAGTATTAGATGCTAACTCCTCAACCGTTGGTTCTTGGCAACAGAAACTTGGGGACATTATGGAAATGGCTTTTGGTGGTCGTTATGTCATAATGATGATGTCACTCTTCTCAATATACACTGGTTTAATCTACAACGAGTTCTTTTCTATTCCATACCCATTGTTTGCTCCCTCAGCCTATGATTGCCGTGATGCCTCATGCAGGTATGCAGATTAGTTCTTAAAATTGAGATTTGCAGAAATACAAAAGAATATTAGTAGCAGGCAAATACTTTGCGGTCCTGAATTTTCCTCCACTCTTATGCTTTATGTTCAGCGAGGCTACAACAATTGGTTTGATAAAGGTACGGGAAACTTATCCATTTGGTCTAGATCCTGTGTGGCATGGTACCCGCAGCGAGCTGCCGTTCCTGAACTCGCTGAAGATGAAAATGTCAATCCTTCTTGGAGTTTCTCAAATGAACCTAGGGATCATAATGAGTTACTTCAATGCAAGTTTTTTCAAATCGAGTGTAAATATATGGTAGGTTCAGTTGATATTTTATTGAACGTAGCGTGCCCTCTATTTCAAATTTTATCAGTTATCATCACAACGTCTAATTTTGGGAGCTTACAGGTTCCAGTTCATTCCCCAGATGATATTCTTGAACAGCTTGTTTGGCTATCTATCGGTCCTCATCATCATAAAATGGTGCACTGGTTCTCAAGCAGATTTGTATCATGTAATGATCTACATGTTCCTGAGCCCAACCGATGAGTTAGGAGAGAACCAACTTTTCCCACACCAGAAGACAGTGCAGGTTAGCAAGTCTGCGTAACAATTGCTGTTACGAGATCTTTTAAGAAAAGCATGCATACGTATGGTTTCACTCATCATATTTTCCCCCCTCATGTTTGCAGCTGGTACTTCTCTTTCTGGCTCTTGTTTCTGTTCCATGTATGTTGCTGCCAAAGCCGTTCATCTTGAAGAAACAACATGAAGCTGTGAGATTCTTTCGTTTTTCCCCTTTTAGTTTCTAGTTAAAGGTCTCTTATTTTGTAGTTTTTATCCTTCGCTGGTCTTCATAAACGGTTTGGTTCACCAGAGGCATCAAGGTCAGTCATACGCACCTCTGGAGGAGACGGATGAGAGTCTTCATGTAGAGGCAAACGGAGGAGCCCATGGGCACGAGGAGTTTGAGTTCAGCGAGATATTTGTGCATCAGCTGATTCACACCATAGAGTTTGTGCTGGGAGCTGTTTCCAACACCGCCTCTTACCTGCGTCTATGGGCTCTTAGGTATGTCTCTCATCATCAAGTAGCAGGAAGCTATACGTATATGTAACTCATGGCTTAAATGAATATCCATCATCCTCCTTTCTGTGTGTGTTTGTTTCAGTCTTGCACACTCAGAGCTATCGTCAGTCTTCTATGAGAAGGTTCTCCTTCTCGCTTGGGGGTATGCGCATCATCTCGCTCTCACACGCACTCTTTTCATTGATCTAATTTATTAGTTTCTCTGTAATTGGGCAGGTATGACAATTGGTTGATACTGATAGTTGGGGGAATCGTGTTCATATTCGCGACAGTGGGAGTGCTGCTGGTGATGGAGACACTGAGCGCGTTCCTTCACGCACTGCGTCTACACTGGGTAGAGTTTCAGAACAAATTCTACGAAGGAGATGGTTACAAGTTCGCCCCTTTCTCTTTCCTTCTTACCCCAAACGAAGACGAGTGATATCATTCATTCCCCTCTCATTCTCTCTTCAATTTTTATATATAAGAGGCCCCAAGTTCTATTTATTTTTTTCCCTTCTCTCTCTCTAGTCTCTAGATATATATTTATTTATTTGCCTGTGTGGAGAGCAGACCTTTTACAGACAAAAAAAAGAAGAAGAGAGGGGATGATGGGATTTGTTTGAGCCAAAGCCCATTTGTTGTTGTGTTTGTGTGTGTGTTTGTTTGGAATTGAATAAAGTAATAGTGAGCTGTGGATACGACGAATAATGTGAGGATTTGGGCCTTTGTTTTATTAATAAATAATTTTATACTTAATTTTGGTCAAGATTCTAAAAATTGGTTTAGATGGCAAATTGGTTTTATCCGAAACAATTTTGTAAAATCTGATTTATACCGATTTATATGATTCAAGTTGATTTAAATTATTCAGAATCAGTTAAAGTTAATTTAAATTAATTTAAATTTATTAATTTAATTAATAATATTAGTATATATTCACAAATTTATCTAATTTTTTATTTTACATATCTAATTTTTATAATTTATCATAATAATATTATGTTTATATTTGAAAACTAAAATATTATATATATATATATATTAAAAAAAATCAGTAATTCGTTAACGTTTAAACCTCGCTTAAACCTCGAGTAATCCGCCTAGTCGTTAATCATTTATAAAACGTTTAGTTATCTCCTAGCGATTTCTTATTTCTTGAACATTGATTTTAGTTGTTTGATGCATATGCATTCACCCAAGGTTCCAAATTTAAGGCCTAAAGATCTGTCTCATAAAACTGACGTTTTGGTTATGCTTTCGTCATCTTTGAAATTTGGTGATTTTTTTTTTAACATCAAAATGCTATCCTTTGGTGATTCTGGTATGTATGTTGTATGAATGTTGGATGTATCAAGAATCAGATGTGGTTTTAGTAGCTTAGCAAGTGTTGTGGAACTTGGAACTGTTAGTCACTGGCCCAAAAGTTGAAATTAAGTGTAGGCCTATTGAACTATATTATATAGCCCAAGAGTAAACTTTTGAAATTACATTATTGATTTTCTAATGGGCTGGGTAAATAATTAAATTATTTTTTGTCCAAAGCTGTTTATCAATCCAATGTGTTCTTTTCACACGCAACACTGGTTGTATGTATATACATCCACGTGTCCTTTTCTCTTTGGCGACTAGCTTTGTAGATATGGTCGAACAAATCGGAAGATATTTATTCATGCTTATTTGTTGAACATAAGTTGTCCTATTCTTGCTTTTATAAGTTGAGTAACGAAACTTTTATAAATCATGCTTATTTGTTGAACATAAAAGAAAAAAAAAATCATATCAACGTTATATGTTGTGTTATTCTTGCATATAATTCATCCTGATCACCTTTATTTTCTAGTTACAATTGGCTTTCTATAGACCTGTACAGTTTTATATGTAAATGATATCTATCTGCTATTTATTTTACATTTAGAATAAGGGTTACCAACACTCTGGCCTAGACCACACATGCACAAAATAGAACAAATCTACAAAATAAGGACAAAAAAATAAGATAAACACAAAAACATTACATAGGTTGTTAATACAACAAAAACATGTGTTTTGAGTATTAGGTTGGGGAGAAAAAAACAAGGGGCGATTGATGAAGGTGTGGTAAATTAAGAAACTGTTTTGAAAAAAAAAAGCTAAGCACCAACACAAGGTGAGGAACAATGTGCGCTACTGTTTATTGACCTGAGTGTAGATAAAGAGAAGACATTTGTGTACATAGGCAAGTGACATAGTTGACTACATGCATCAACTACATGCCTCAACTACATGGGAGCTGATATAGTCGACTACATGCATCAACTACATGGGAGCTGATATAGTCGACTACATGCATCAACTACATGCATCAACTATATAGAGTGGGAACTCATCCAGTTTCGAATTTGAATTTGAAATCAGACCAGAATAGATTAATTATATTTTTATTGTCTCCTTTGTCTATAAAGATATGTTGTATAGTTTTTAAATAAAATAAGGAGAAAGAATCCTTTCCTACTCTCTCTCTCTCTCTCGTTTACTCTCTCTCTCTCTCTCTTGTTCTTGCTTAATCTCACCAAGTTCTTCACTAAACTAACATGGTATCAGAGCTTTAAGCTCCTGATTTCCTAAAACTCTTCCGCAAACACACTCTAAATCTCTTACTCTTTCATTTGAACCGATTAAAAGTCGGGTTCTCTTACTCTTTCCCTTTGGACCGTTGGACAATAGCTCGGCCAAAGTGTGCTCTTGTCTTGTATTTGGGTGATTCTCGCCATTTTCTTCCTCACCAGAGTACTAACACTACTTACCAAGATCTACTCTTGTCCAGAATACTCTCTTCACTCACCTCTCACTCGGTTTCACCCTTTTACCCGCTGGACAATAGTTAGACGAGATGGAGAAGATGGAGCATCAACAGTACAAGACTATCATCATACCAGCTACCCTAAAGGGAGCTAACTATCTCACCTGGTCAAGGTTGGCTAGGACGGCTCTTGGAGGCAGAGGCTTGTGGGGGCATGTCACGGCAAGTGAGGCACCAAAGCAGACCGGCCAAGGAGCTGACGGCAAGGAGATTGTAGAGAAAGATGAAGGCAAATGGGAACAAGAGGATCTCATGGTGCTGTCTATCCTACAAAGTTCACTTGACACACCTATCATGGATGCCTACTCTCACTGTGAGACGGCAAAGCAACTTTGGGACACCCTACAAAAGGTCTATGGTAACACTTCCAACCTTACAAGGATCTTTGAAGTCAAGAGGGCTATCAACAATCTCCAACAAGAGGAGATGGATCTTACCAAGCACCTTGGAAAGTATAGCCAGCTCTGGTCAGAGCTTGAGATGCTAAGGCCAAGCACCACGGATCCTACGGTCCTTGAAGAGAGGCGTGAGCAAGACAAGGTATTCGGCTTACTCCTTACTCTGAATCCGAGCTTCAATGACCTTCTCAAGCACATTCTGAGGTCAAAAGAGTTACCAAGTTATGATGAGGTATGCTCCCAGCTGCAAAAGGAGCTAGGCTCAGTGTTGACATGAAGACATCAAGAGATAAAATACAATACAAACAGAAGAAGAAGCAGTGTTTAAGTGAAGCTTGTGGAACAAGGTTGTCCGTACAACCTTGCCCTAACTTGGCGTGCAAGACAAGAGGAAGTGCTAAATGGATCAGAACTGGTTACCTTAACCATAAAACTTCACTCTGGTCACACCAGGACTATATGGACGTTGGAGGCAAGAAAGAAGTCACATGTGAGCTGAAGAATTTGAATTCTTGGGACCACTTCAGACCTGTCCCTTTCTCTGCTGCTGGCTGAGCCAATTTGGCTGTTTCTGATGTATTTGTTTATTATTTTCTCTTCTGTCTGCTTGCCTATGGTTTCCCTATTTATGGGTTGTTCCCATAAACATATTAAGCAAGGAAATAAGTTCCTCATATACTCTCTCTTCTCTCCACACGAAATTCTGTCTCTCTCTCTCATGTTCTTCATTTGTTCTTCATGTTCTTCAAGTAAAATCTCCAGATTCTCTAATTCTTTCATGGTATCAGAGCAATCTTGCTCCTGAAACCTTATTCTCTCTATACTCTCTTACTCTTTCCGCAAACTACAACTTTCTTACTCTGATATTTCGAAATCCTTTCATTAACCACTGGATAATAGCTGTTCTTGAGTGTTCTTGATGGAAAATTCAAAAATGGTGGTTGTCCCTGTTTCTCTCAAGGGAGTTAACTACTTACTGTGGTCTAGGCTTGTCAAGACTGCTCTTGGAGGCAGAGGTCTCTGGGAACATGTGACTGAAGGCAAAACCCCAAAGAAGACTATCCTAGGAGAGGATGGTAAGGAGGAAGTGGCGCTGGTTGATGAAAGCAAATGGGTTCAAGAGGATCTCATGGTCTTGTCAGTCATCCAGAACAGCCTTGAACCCTCAATACTGGAAGCTTACTCCTACTGTGAAACTTCCAAGGAGTTGTGGGATACTCTCCAAAAGGTTTATGGTAACATTTCCAACTTAAGTAGAGTGTTTGAAGTTAAGTGATGTGATCATGGACCGGATCACTAAGGAGGACAATGAGGAGAGTCTAGATGAGCCACATGAAGCCACTATGCATCAACCATTTGATGA
>CAJHQQ010005602.1:0-15582 GCA_905132885.1 Moricandia moricandioides
GCGTTCTTCACTGTTGCATAAACATACTCTCCATTTTTTGTCCTCTTATAAATATGGGAGAATTGCCAAGTGTGACTCAAAATTTGGAGTCAAACCCAAAAGAATACCCAAACTTGGGTCAAAGGTAAAAATAACTTAAAAGGCTATTGAAATTACAACTATCCCCTTGTTTACAAACAAAAAACAGATTTTTTTACGTTTCTAACCCTCGCAAGTCGTCTGGACAGTTATTCTTAAACATAATTTAAAAATTTTGTAAAAAATATTTTGATAAGTGTAAAATGGGAATTATGTAATTAACATATGTCTTAAGAGATATAAATTAAGATATAAGAAATTTCAATTGTTTTCAGCATAGATGAGTGAAAGTAGTGAGTCATGATATTCTTTAGTTTATGTTTCATCAACATATGTTGTAGTATTGTATGTGTTCTTAGGGTTAGATTTTGGAAAGCATTAAAACCGTTTTTTAAAAATTTAAAAATTACCTAAACTTGTTCATTTCTGTGTATAGTAAACAGTATTGAAGTATAATTTGATTTTATAACGTGGTTAGCTAGTTAATTTAGTCATTTTAGTTTAGGGGTTCATTTTAGGGTCTGGAACGACTTAATATTTAGTCGTCTGTAAACGAATGACTAAATATTAAGTCTTCTGATGTACATTATCCGCCAGACGACTTATTTGTAAGTCGTCTAAACCGGACGACTGTACTTTTAAAGCTAACCGGATTATTTACCCAATATATAAGGTGATTTTTTTTATTATTTTTTTACTCATTTTTTTGCGAAATTCAGAAAACCCTAACGCCGTTTCTCTCAAAGGTGATTTCGAGGCGATTTTGATCCGATACAAAACCAAGGTAAATCAAAGGCTTCTCTTGCAGATTTATGGGTTTTTATTAGGATGGATGTTGTTTTCCTTTACTTTTACCGTTTGGTTTTGTGTTTTCAACGATTTCGGGAAATTTTGGTTTCAAATTAGGGTTTCAAAAATTGGGTATTTCAATCGACTTGTTGTTTAGTTAGGTTGGTTGTTGTTTTCTTCTCATTTTACGGTTACGATTTGTGATTTAAAGCAATTTGTGGATATTTTTATTTCAAATTAGGGTTTCAAAGATTGGGGATTTCAATCGATTTGTGGTCTAGTTAGGTTGGATGTTGTTCTCCTCTCATTCGTCTGGTCAGCTTTCAAATGTTCTATTGGAAGTCTTGGTAGACTTATAATTAAGTCGTCTGGAAAGTCTTCCAAGTGGACGACCCAGACGACTTAATCTAAGTCTTTCAGGTGGACGACCCAGACGACTTAGAATTAAAATGTTTCCAATTCGTTTCTTGTTTGCAGATGGCGAATCAGCATGAACCTCACTTCTTGAAGCCTCTGCTTCCTGGTTTCGACTGTGGCATGGTATACGCACGCTCTCTATTTCTCATATGTTTATTTTTATCTTCTCCTTTGTTGACTTGTAGACAATAACACTTGCCTTCTACTCAAAACACATAGAAGGCAAGCCGAACCAAGGAAAATGGACACTACGATCGGACGCTTCACACCAAACTTGGGAAGTTATACAAGAAGGAAGAAGACTCACCGATGGTTGGGAAGCCTTCGCCCAAACACACTCCCTTTGCATCGGTGACATTCTCGTGTTCAAAAAGGAAGGAGACATGGTATTTCATGTGACTCCTTTCGGTCGTAGTGGTACTGAGATTCAGTACACACCTCCTCAAGGGGATGATGCTGCGGATGGTGCCTCAACTTCCTCGTCTCTTCCTAAATGATGGATGTTTGTCTTGCCATTGTCTTATTGTAATCTGCTTCTAGCGGACTTGTAATGGATGACTTCTATGTTGTTGTCCCCTTGTTTCAAAATGTTTTTAAACCTATGACTTGTAATGGATGATCAACTTTTATAACTACAACTCCTTTTTCCTCTATGTACAAACCATGGTAACACCATTGTGGATGGTCTTAGTAGACGACTAATAATTAAGTCGTCTGGAAAGTCATCCAGCCGGAAGATTTGTCAGACGACTTAATTATTAGTTGTCTAAGAAGTCTAACACAAATTCTAACACAAATTCTAACAAAAATTCTTAAAATATACTCATAAAGCCTGCACGGCTTAGTAGACGACTAATATTTTAAGTCGTCTAGAAAGTCATCCAGCCAAAAGATTTGTCAGACGACTTAACTATTAGTCGTCTAACCGCCGTAAGTATTCTAAAATATTTTGATAAGTGAAAAATGGGAATTATGTAATTAACATATGTCTTAAGAGATATAAATTAAGATATAACAAATTTTAATTGTTTTCAGCATAGATGAGTGAAAGTAGTGAGTCATGATATTCTTTAGTTTATGTTTCATCAACATATGTTGTAGTATTGTATGTGTTCTTAGGGTTAGATTTTGGAAAGCATTAAAACCGTTTTTGAAAAATTTAAAAATTATTTAAGCGTGTTCATTTCTGCGTATAGTAAACAGTATTGAAGTATAATTTGATTTTATAACGTGGTTAGCTAGTTAATTTAGTCATTTTAGTTTAAGGATTCATTTTAGGGTCTGGGACGACTTAATATTTAGTCGTCTGTAAACGGACGACTAAATATTAAGTCGTCTGATGTACATTATCCGCCAGACGACTTATTTGTAAGTCATCTAAACCGGACCAAACCTTAAATTTTACCACTATACTTTTAAAGCTAACCGGATTATTTACCCAATATATAAGGTGTACGCTCTAAAGTACATTGAATGTCATGCTCTTGGGGTCCCCTTTAACGAAAGAGACTTTGCTAGGTCCAACGCGAAGAATATGAGGGATAAGATGGCAGTGGATTTATTCACGGAGCTTGGTGATCAGCATTTGAAAGAAAACCAGGATGGTGATAAGTTCATGGGCTTGTATGATTAGAATATACTCAGATATTCTTAGTCAAATTTGTAAATCCCCTGTAATCTAGGAGAATCTAACTTACTTCTAACGATGTCTCCTATATATGTAACTCATTCTCTGTTAATAACAATCTTGATCCTTTGAGATCATCAACCACAAAATCCCAACGACAATCTTTCAACAACCATTCTCCATACACTGCATGTAACTGATGAATCATCTGCAAATATTCAAAATAAAACACATTAGTAAACATAGAGAAAATGAAGAAGTTCACTAAACATTGCCGCAGACGACATAGAAGTAAGTCGTCCAGAAGACTTAAAGGTAAGTCGTCTGAGAGGTCACTTTTGCAATTGAAAATTAAATGGGACGACTTAATTCTAAGTCGTCCGGCTTTGTTTGTTAAAAAAAAACTCTAGACGACTTATATATAAGTTGTCTACGAAAAAGGGCTAGTTTTGCATTTGACTGAATCGTGTCAGATCTTTAACTATTGCTGGACGACTTATAATTCAGTCGTCTCTGAGAAAGTTAAAATTTCAATATTTTATTCAAACTAGACGACTTAAACGTAAGTCGTCCTAGGTTAGTTTTGTAATTGAAAAATACTTGAAATTTAACTTTCTCTAGACGACTTAATTGAAAGTCGTCCAGCCAGACGACTTAATTTAAGGTCGTCCGGGTGAAGCAAGGTTTGACCAGAAAACTTGGGAAAATTTCTGGACGACTTTGTTTTCCCGGACGACTTGAAATTAAGTCGTCTGGCTGGATGACTTTCAATTAAGTCGTCTGGTGAAAGTTAAATTTCAAGTTTTATTTTTCAATTACAAAACTAACCTAGGACGACTTACGTTTAAGTCGTCTAGTTTGAATAAAATACTGAAATTTTAACTTTCTCAGAGATGACTGAATTATAAGTTGTCCAGCAATAGTCAAAGATCTGACACGATTCGGTCAAATGCAAAACTAGCCCTTTTTCGTAGACAACTTATATATAAGTCGTGGAGTTTTTTTTTTTAACAAACAAAGCCGGACGACTTAGATTAAGTCTTTCGTTTTGACCAGAAGACTTATCAGTAAGTCTTCTACATACAGATGACTTAAGAGTAAATCTTCTACGCGAACAGATCTTGAAAAAAAATCAAATTCGTACCTTAAACTAGGTGAGATGACTTCGTTTGCACACAGGGTCTTCTCCAACCACCCAGAACCTCAAACGAAAGCAACCGTAAGTCAAAACGAAAGAAATATGGCTCTGTCAACCATAAAATATTTTGAATCAAAAGCTTGAGTTTTTTGGATGAATATGGAGAGAAAGTGAAAGAAATGTTGTTTTTAGTTCATAACAGGTCGTACAACGTTGTTGAACTATTCATTAAAGGGCATTAAAAGCTCCAAACAGGTAGTACAAGGTTGTTGAACTATTCATGGTAGTGGCAATATTGTAAATACTTGAAGATGGTGAGGTTGGGACAGTAAAGAAGCTATTTTCAAAAAACCAAAAAAAAAAAGTTAATGGCATTTTCGTAGATAAAATGCAGGTGTAGTGTGAAAATCTCAAAAAAAAAATGAGTCAAACAAAAAATGTTAATTTTCTGTTTGACTCCAAGTTTTGAGTTACTTTTGCAAAAAACCCTATAAATATTCACCAAATTCACCTTTTTTGGCACCTCTCATTCTTGTCTTTTAAATGCTTTCTAGTCATCTACCAAATCTTTTACTCATTTGGTTTAAACACATGCACATATTTCTTTTTTCGCAAACAAACTATTGTTGGCCATAAACTTGAAGATAACTTGGAATCCAATAATGATTAGAAAATATACTACATTTAGGAGAAATTTAAATAAGTTAAGTTTATTGAGATTAGGAAGATTTATATCTCTATACAAGAAGATATCAAGGTATGACATAACTTATAAGTTTAGAGATTTGTGAGAGTTTGAGTTTTGAGTTATTTTCTTGAGCTAATAAAATATTTATTCCTGTTTGATCTCTGAGTTCTATACATACATTAAACAATATTTGGTATCACAGCCAAACATGGGTGATATCACAACAACAGTTGGTTCGACGGCAAAAGTAAAAGCTGGAGGAGCTTCTTCAATAAGATAACTTGAAATCCAAGTTTTAGTAATCTTATTCGTGTTATGATTAGGAGATATACTATATTTAGGAAATATTTAAATAATTAATTTTAATGATATTATTAAGTTTTTATCTCTATATAAAGATGTCAATCTGTGATATAAGTTATGAGTTTAGGCATTTATAAAAACTTAAGTTTTGAATTATTTTGATTTGATCTTTGAGTTATATACATAACATTAAACAGTAAGTATAAAATATTTTTAGCTTCTACAATAGTACCCTATTTTTTTTAAAAACAAATCAGATAATACAAAAAATAACACTTTTGGAGACTTGTCTGTTAATGTTTTGAAAGACGTCCAAACTTACATACAAGACACCGTCTTAATTAAATATGTTGGATTTTCCTTTTAGATGAAATAGTGACAGAATAAAATATTAATTTAAATGACATAATTGTTTCCGTTATATGATTGAGATGTTTTTCTTTTTCAACTTACTTGAGATGATATTCTTAATAAGAATAAAAATCAAGATATGCTGGTGTGATATGTGGAGAAGATGGTTTTGTCTTTCTTCTTTGTCATGAGAGGCGAGGAGTTCTTTGTCCGTAAGTTCAAAGAGAGACAATGTCGTTCTCAATGCCAATAGCATCTCTCTCTACACATCCAATCCAAACTGTCTGATTTCTTTCCTTTTTCTTTTATTCTTGTTTTCTTGCAACGCAACGCCACCAACATTAATGCAACACCTTCATAAACTTATAATCACAATAACGAGTTAATTTATATTTTACACCAAAAAAATAATAACGAGTTAATTTAAATATAGATCAATATTCTAAGATTATCCTAAATTTTTTTGTCACAAAAATAATTTTTTAAAAAAACTAGAATAAGTTTTATTAAATGATGTAAATATACATTTATACTCCTAAAGTTCAGAGTTACCAAGTAAAATTTTGGAAAAAAAATTTAAAATTAAAAAAAATAAAAATTTACAAAATAAAAAAGCTATTTCAGCTATTTTGGTGCCAATTTTTTTTTGTATTTTTTTATTTTCATTAATGGTTATAGCTCAAGTTAATACATTTTGTATCTGCAGATGACCAGACCGGATATATCATTTTCTCTCCTGTGTTTTACAACCAGACTGCAAAAATCACGGTTTATTTTGTACTGGTTCTTCCATAGAATTGAGTTAACCAGACTAGACCACACATAACTAATTCGTAGAAGCTTATACGATGAAGAGATCACACGGATATTACATTTTCTTAAAAAAGGGTTAATGATAAATGTTTAAACTAAGAAACCTTCTGGAAGAATACAAAAAGACACGTTGAGTAGTTTTGTCTCTAAATTAATCACTGAAAGTCAGAGGAAGATGAAGATGTAAGATCAGGATCTTCAAATGGAAACCTTCTCCGAGCTGCTGCATCCATGCTTATCATCTCCGCTTGCTCTCTACCATCAGAATCCTCGTTTATGTAATCTTCATCTTCATCATCCACATTCAATTTCGTGTCCATGTCTTCTTCTTCTTCGTATTCATCATCACTATGTAAGCTAAACTCACCTCTACCTACTAATTTACTAGATTCCCCAAAGTCATCATCAACCGGAGCCATGACATCATCATACTGAAACGATCTCCCCGAGCTGCTAGCTTCTCCATCATCATCAGGCGTGTCAACCCAATCATGATGAGCGGTTTTGGCATTTACATTAACTTCCTTACCCCGCCGTCCTCCTCCTCCAACTACTACCTCATTGGATATACCGAGCGTTCCTTTAGTCGGTCTTGTCCTGGTACCGCTGCGTCGTCCCTTCTTTCTACCCCCACGCGGTTGAGCTCTCGGCTTCAACATCAGTTCACCATTTGAGTTCGCTGCACCTCGTGGTGGTCTACCACCAGAAGACGAAGATGGTTTCTTGCCACGTTGGGAACGAGGACGGCCACGTCCACGTGGTGGTCGACCTCTCCCAGAGCTAGAGAAACCACCACCCAAATCCGGCTCCGTCTCTTCTTGAGCGTAAGCAACTTGCACTGGAGTAGCCTCGATTACGTCATGTTCTTGAACGCCTTTCAAAAAATTTGACTCCAACCCCTTGTTAAGAAGAAAGCTTTTAAGTGTGCGAATAATCATAGAAAAAGGAACCAGCATTCATTATTGTATAAACTTACGACAAAATCTTCAGATTCCTTGTCCTTTTGAGGATCCTTGTTTTGATCAGGTGTGTAAGCAATGGAGCTATCGAGTTCAAAGAGTCTCAAAGCTACACCTCCCGTGGTCTTCGGTATCCACGGAAGTACTTTAACCTCAGAAGAAGTGAAATCTCTGACAAGAGCTTCTTCTGATAAATCCAAGAGTTCACAAGTTGTTTCAAAGTTCGAAGACAGGAAGTCTCTCTTTAGCGCCACCTCTAACATCGTCAGAACCTGAAAACAATACGGGATCAGAACTGTCCGACAAATCAATGCACAATTTGGAAAAAACCATTGAACCTGATGAAGTTCTTCAGGGGAACTTGATGACAACAGCTTCAGACCCCAAGTTTTTCTGAGACTATCTGTCCAATAAGTTTGAAGTCCTTCAGGGGGAAGAGAAGCCTGTGTCCAATGGTAGAAGAAGTTAGAATACACATTCATTAACACTTATATGATGAAAAGACTAGAATAACTCACTTCAACAAATGCTAACTGAATCTTGAGTAGTCTTATCCTCAGAGGGCACAGGTTCGAGCCACGCAATATAAATCCAGCGTCTCTTCTGGAGATTTCACCGAGTTCAGCCACTTGGTCAGCAAAACAAATCTCACTAACATCGAAACCACAAGGCATCATCTGACCACAACCAGGACAACAAACATCCCCTGCAAAGTGTAGTTCCGCACAGCTTCTGCAAATGTGGAAAAGCGGAACGCTCTTCTTGGCACCGTACTTAAAGGCGGATAACGCACCCGGATGAAGCATATTATCCCACATCCATTTCTCAAAACTCTGGAACCGTTGCAACACTCCGCATCTCTCAACAACGCTGTCACCATCCTCTAGCTCTATCTTAAACGTCGAGGAGATCTCTGCAGTATCAGAATCCAAGTCTAAGCCAGTAGATATGGAGCACAACTCAGTATTATTTTCCACATTCCTCCTCACTGCTTCTTTAAAAGAAGCTTCGATCTTTAGCAACATGAAATGCAGATGTGATTCACGTACACCACGGACATCTAGTGACTTCACCAAGCAGTCAAAACCCTGAAAAGAACCATCCATCAACAAATGTTTCACATTTTCAAGAACGAGTCTTGATGAGTTTTTCAAATATACCTCTTCTGAGTCAATGAGTCTCCATCGACCATCCTCAAGTTCAACGAATATCCTACCACAACCAGGATCGTTCCTAGAGGCGGATGCCGAAAACTGCCAATAACGGTTGCGTCTTCGATCTTGGCCGAGCGGAAGTGACCTATATACATATAGCTCTTCAGCTTTATATCCAACATACGCTTTTAACTCTGCACGGAGCCTTTCTCGGTCCGCTGTGTAACTCTGTTGCTGCTGCTGCTGCTGATACTGCAAACTCTCCATTCCAGACACATTCTCTTGCAACTGCAAGCTTGCTCCTGCGACCGTGTTATTCACATAGATCTGTGGAAGACTCAACGGGTCCTGTGAGGAGATGGGCGTCACATCCGCTGATGGGCTTTCTTGAATCCCAAGCTTCGGTGTTGGGTATGAAAGGTAATTCGCACGAATCAAAGACTCTTCTTTCCATCGTTTGTCGAGTTGTACTTCACCCCACATTTGTTTCTTTAATGCACTCGCAACTTCCAAACGTTCCTGCACGCAAGACAGAGGAGAGCCTCATTATGGTTAAAAGACTCAAGTGAATGCAAAGTTTTGAGACTTTTTAGATACCTCAAGGGAGATTCGGATTGTGTTTCCTTCGATTGCAATACCAATCAGAGCAACAAGTGCATTTAACCGTTCCTCGATGCTTAGACTCGAATAATCTCCTTCTACGAGTCCTTGCACCCATTGTTCTCCAAGTTCGCTCACGTCAAAACAAGCACTGTCTCCATCTTTTGCCACAGCATCCTCTAGAGACTGATCCGGTATTTTCTCATCTTTTGTATCCTCCGGGAGAGGAGGAGTAAGAGGCAGGCCCGGTTCAGTTTTCAGTTTCCCATTTTCCAACAAGGGTTCTACACCGGTTAACTTTCCTATCTCAAGAGCATCAGGATCTTCCTTTTTGAGATTCAAATCAACCTCTGGATCATCTCCAACATCGCTTTCGGAATCTTCTTCTCTCTCAGCTTCATCAACATCTTCCACATCGGTAACACCGCTCTTGAACATGCGTATTCTCTCCCTAGCTTCAGCAAATATAGTCTCAGCATCACCTGCATCTTTTCTATAGGAAGCACGCACACAGTATGTAGAAGGAGCTACCCTCTCAAATAGTTTTGTATCTCGAGACAACGCAGCAGCAACCGAGGCTTCAGGTGTCCTGCTCGTAGTTAGATCCCTCAATCCTGATTTCTGTGATCAAAATAAGAAAGAAAACGAGAATAAAACGAAAGCTGATTAAATAAGTTTCAAGAGCAAGCAATCTTTAGACTATCTTTTACCTGAATCTTCTCTGCAACCTCCAGGATTGTCAAACCTTTTTCACCCTCAATAGACAGAACATGAAAAGCAGCAAATTTAACTGTGCCTGGAGTCAAACGATGCCGTGAACGTCGCGGGTTAGAGAGACCCCTTTCTTGCATCTTGGCAAAAGCATTCTCAGCTGCTGCTCCAATCCTTAAGTTGAAAATCACGTTCTCAGAGTTGTTGGCCTACACTTGAAAGAAACAAGGTAAAAAGAAGCCACAATACATTAGTAAAACTGATACGACAAGAAATACAGATTTACCCACCTCGTTTTCATCGTGAACAGACATGGTTTAATGTCCTGTTTCTTAAGCTCCGGTCCCAATCCTGCAGAGAGAGCGAGTTGCCTCAAGATCTCAGGCCAAGTAAAAACATTCAAGTTTTTTCTCCAGCTGCGTATGTCAAAACCCCACGCATATGCCTAAAAATCCAAAATTGCATCATACTACATTATGATGAATAGGAGAAATATTTACATTAAAATCTTTATAAGACTAAAAAATAGGTACACTTACACCCTCTACGACATGAGGATGACCACCTCCGGGATTAGCTGCAGCCATCTGCTTTGCTCCAATGCCGACTGAAAGTGTTCTTGCAACACCTTCAATATCTTTGATTATAGTCTTCAAAAGAACAATGTGTATCTCTCCCATGAGTCGTGGATCCTACATGACCAACAAGTAAAAACATGAGAAAAGCAACCATGTTACTGATCTAACGCAGAGACACAAGAAAGAGAGAACCACTTACATGGTCATGGAAGGCTTGAGTAAACTCATCCAGAGTAAATGGCCAAAGGCCAAGAACATCGGCGAAAGTGATTAAGAATCTCCAGACCTATATTGTTTACAACCAAATCAAAAACATTGGTTACTGATATAGTTATATTCATATATATAAACAAAGACTACGGATAAAGAAGATACGAAAACTCACCATGAGAAGATTTGCAATATTCTCATCAGAACCATTCCATGGTTTCACAGCAAAAGGCTTTTTCAAATTTACAGATGTTGGGGGAAATGTCACCTGCTTATCTGAAAGAATATAATCCATCAGATGAATATAAGAAACAATTCTCAAAAACAGCTGAAAGGACCGTATCAAAAATATACAATATAAATTATTAAGTCACCTCCATATGCATCAGATAGATATAAGAAACAATTCTCATAAACAGCTGAAAAGACTGAACCAAAAAGATAAGAAATTAATAAATTATTAATTCACCTCTATATGCATCAAGTTTCTGCAGAGTTTCAAAGTCAAGGGCGAGCATTGAAGGCAATCCTTGGGCTAAAGCCGCAAGCTCCATAAGTTCTAAGCGTTCGTCTTCAATAAGTTCCATTGATTCCTTAGCAATCTTACGAGCCATGGCCCTCTCATTAGCAGCCTTAAGCCTTGCAACCTCTTTTACTCTACGCATCTCTTCTTTCTGTCGCATTTTCTCAGCCTAATTCACATTCACGAGGTCCAAATGAGAAAATAACACTTATTAACCTAAGTTCTAAAGATACTTGAAGGTAGCACATATGTCACATTACCCTGATTGTTTCTTTCTTCAAGAACTTTTCTCTTCGCTGCATCTCTTTCATCTGCTCTTTGAGGTACCTCTCTTCCTCTCTCTGCCTTTCACGTAAAAGCCGTTCTTCCTCTTTACGTCTTTCACGGTCTTGTCTCTCCATGTCTTTCCTTATTTGCTCCTCTCTCTACACAACCAACTGACACACTGAGAAAAAAACCAGCAAAAACATTTTAATAAAGTATGTGCTTAGCTTAAATGGAACAAGACCTTCCGTCTCAGCATATCTTGTCTCTCAAGCTCTTTTCGGATCCTCTTCTCATGGGCCTCGACTTCCCGAGATATTCTTGCTTCTTCACTCTATAATGAAAAATATATAACAAGAAGGTGAGTATAGAAGTACCTAGTAGTTAACATAAAAAAAAGTCACAGATAATCCTTTTTCCCGCACCTTGCGTTTTCTCTCGAGTTGCAGGAGGACATCATCATCATCATCCTCATCATTATCATTACCAAGTTCTCTCTCGGATTTCACAAAAGGATCCTCGTTTCCATGTAGGGCAGGATCCACGTAGCTCTTCTGGTAAGTTGAGTCGTATTCACCCAAAGTATGCGAAGAGACGTGCCCTGGTTTCACTTGATGAGCTGAAAGGTTCAAATTTGGTATCTGTGGTGAAATTTTATAGTCATCCCGATGTCCACCAGATATTGATGAAGCCCTCATAACCACCGAAGCATCAAGTGGAACTCCATAATGATGCGACGCTGGAGAAGCTCTTTCGGAAGATGGTTGCTCAGGAAGGAACTGATACTCACGAATAGTCCTAACAGAATCCTAAAAAATGATAGAAATGGTAAATTTTGTTGAGTGGGAACAGGAAAACAAATGAGCAACAACAGAAGTGATGAAAAACTAACTTTAACAGGCTTTGCATCAGACCGGACATATAAGTTGGTCTCAAAAGCCGGCCTAGTCACTGCATTTCGATGGCTTGGCATCTCTGCTCCACCAGAGAGAAAAAAGATTTTGGCTTATTCAACAAAATTTCTATAAATAGTAAGCAGCTCCATGATAAGAGGCAGAATGTAGCATACCTATAGGAGTCCCAAAGGCACCAGGAGGTAAAGGATCAAACTCCATTCCAAGAATGGGTCCGTCATCTCTCAGACGCTCTCCCAATTGAGCTTCCACGAAACCAATGGCTCTAACCTCAGTCGTAGACGGTTCATTAAACCTCCTAACTACCGTTACACCACCACCTCGAGCTGTTCTTCTAGCATCAGCCTCGTGACTATACGAGTTATGCTCATTTCCCGCCACAAATCAGCGGCATTGACGGCGGGGGAGGCCTGTTTGGAGGACTCAGCCACGGAGGGTGTCGACTCTTTACGGCTGACGTTTGGTCGGAGTGGAAGACTTCCGGTCTTTAAGGCGGCGTGACAGAACCAACATCTTGTAGGCTGCCTGTCGAGAGGTATTTAGCTGAACTGAGGAGATCCTGCTCTTTATAGCTCCGAAGGAGTAAAGGGCTCAGCTGTAAACATTACAACAATAACAATGGAGTAAGAATTATTTTTTATTTCTGTAAACAAAACAAAAGACAAACCTTTGTTAGGTGTTCTAAGAAACTTCAAAGTTGAGCCAGCTGTTTTCATTTTACGTTACTCTTTTACTCTCGCAGGGAGCTTCCAGGTGTTTTGTTCTTGTCGTGCTTCAGTACCATGCTTCATGTTGCTACAACAAACATAGCCCAATATCTTCAAAAAAAAGAAATCGAAACCCTAGAAGTTACAGAAGAAAAAAAAAGGGCTCATAATACTGATTTGGGGGAAAAAAAAAAGAATCAAACTTACTTGGTCAGAGAGGTCAAAACTAAAGGCAGAAGAAGAGGAGAAGACTTGTGATGAAGTGAGAGGTTAATAGTCTTTTGAGGAGATGAGGAAGAAGAAAACAGAAGCAAGCTAACACGAACACCGTTGGATTGTTTTGGGTTTGACGAAAAAAGAGAAGTAAAGAAGAATAAAAATCAACCTCAAAAAAGGAAAAAAAAACTTTCTCTCTGGCTTCCTGCTCTACTTCTACGACTGAGGAATGTGATATGGGGTTTGACAGAATAAAGAATCATATACATTAAACATTGATCAATGATCGACAGAGATCATTAAGAAAAACCGATAATCATTTTGTCTTTTCTATTTCTTTTCCTTTTGCTTTTTTGTTTAGAGAATATATAATAAGATATTATATATTAAACGAATAAAAGGAGAAGAAGAAATGTCTTACGATGAAGAAGCAAGTCGAATCGAACAACACTCCTACAGTGCTTGTCCTGACTTTCCATTTCCAACAATTATATCGACTGCTCAATTTTTTGTGTTAATTGTTTTCTGTCCGGTAATAGCTTATGTTTTTAGATAAAAATAAAAGATATATCGATTTAAATACGAATAGAGAAAAACAAAGAAAAGATAGAATGTATATGAGATGGGGTTCATATAATATTAATTATGAATGTGAGTGTGGAGTTATGTCAGATGCTGCTTTGGGGGTTTCGTAGATAAGTCGAGGGAGTTGTTGATTTCAGAATCGCGTTCCTCTGCTCTAATTGTCTCTCTCGTGATAAATATCGTTTTCTTTGCTTTGGTACTTCGTGTCGTAGTTTGTGTTCTGTTATCTCTCGAGTCTTTTTTGGTAATTAGTGAACGCCCGTGTTAGAGGCCAATATAAACAGATATAATATTAGTGGCCAAGTAAGTCCGTTTAGATATACTGCGCATATGTTTGTGTTATTAATTAGAGCGTTAGGGATTTGTAATGATAAAAACACTTCAAGACTTCCGGGGGTTATATAAAGTTAAGAGAAGAGAATAATTACTACTCTTATTTTCTGAATAATGACTTTTTTATTTAGGGATATCATATAATATATTGTTGATGAGGTTGTGCAGAAGAAGTACAAATAAAGTTTTGGTAAACAAGACTTTTCTATAATCACGATCATAATGAGATTCTTAACGACTTTCTTGGAGTATTCGTATATCCTATGATGCCGTCGTTGAAAACCTTACAAGGAGAAAGCCCAATAGGAAAAGCAAGTGGATTAAGAAATGAGTGCAGGCGGCAATTACTTCCCCTAGATGGTGAAGTATACGCTCAATAGTCTTTGAGACGTTGATCTAGATCCGGATAAGGATAAACCAACGTTCTTTAAAAAAGTAGCAGTGGGTGCGGCCTTGAGTGTGTAGATGAAATGCCAGCGCAAAATTGTTTCCTTGAAGCGACACGAAACATCAGTCGTTCTTGCTAGTAGATCATGTGTAAAAGAACTTCGATAGAATGTGCGTGTTGTCATAATCCTCCTTGACTGTATCCAGTCTTTGTAGGGTTGTGCGATACAATGGCAACATTGTTCGTCATACAATATTGTTGGACGCTTTCATGTTCTTGATAGATAGACCACATCTTCTCGTTGATGATGTTGAAGTGAAGGATCTTAAACCGATTAACACACTCCCAGACTACGCATTCATGAATGGCTTGAAAATCTCTGCGTGGTTGAGAAGACAGTTGGCTGAATGGTTTTCGCTCATCGAGACACCAGCAGAGAAATAGTTCAGTTCCAGCACAAGTAAACCATGATCATGTTTGTGTATCTAGCATTGTGGGGATCAGACATGCTACCCATCATCTTGCATAGAGCAATAAATCGTTCTGTGGATGGGTTACCGGAAAAGAATATACATTTTTCGTACTTGGAGGTAACGAGTATTATGTTTTAATCCTATTCAATGGCTACGAGTTGGGCAGTGGAACTAAAACATTGCTAATATTCTGCTGCAATGAATATATTTGGTCTTGTAAGTGACTGTAGAGGCGTCAACATTAATGGCCCCCTAATTGCATTTAGTAGTGGTACTTCAAGAACTAAGAATTTGCTGTATTCGTTTCTCTTTTAGGGCCGAAGGGATCTTCTGTATTACATCGAGTGATCCTTACCGACCAGACTACCACTCAAATGATGGCTATCAATCCCATAGAATAATCGGTCTTATGCCAACCGTTCTCTTTCTGTTTGTAAGTCTTTCTTGATGCATCTAGAGATTTCATTCCTCTGGAGGTGCTCAAGTTTGTGGATGCCTAAACAAAACTTTATTTTGTCCAAAAGGATCTTTCAACTCAAATTATTTTTTCAGTGTTGCACATTTGTAATTGAAATCTCTGTGTCATGAGTTTCCACTAATGGTTAATGCATCACCAGTTACACTGTGATTAGTAGACATATGCCTTTTTCTCAATGCTCTTTAATAAAGATGCATGACTGATATGATCTGTGTTTTTAATAGTCTTCTTCAAGCAAGTAGCTCATCTAAGCGAGTTATAGCCACGATACATCCTGATTGTTTC
>CAJHQQ010005603.1:0-15579 GCA_905132885.1 Moricandia moricandioides
AACACCGGATAGGATTTAATTTGGGGGTTTAGGTTTGATTAAAAAAAGAATATGAAATAGGGTATAAGAGATCACACGAGCCCATAGGAGATTACCTCTAAAAAAATAGGGGTACAGGAAAAGTTGACTCGGCTGAGGCTAGGCCACCAAGGCGCCAATTTTGAGCAGAGCTGTAGCAGATCGTTTACTGAGGACAAGCTATTTATGTTTTGGGCTTTGTTTCTTTATCTCCTTTTTATATGTTTTGCGTTATCTTTGCAGACTAGGGTTTTGGACTTAATTTTTCTTATATTACTTCTTTCTTCCTTATTGTTGTGAGCAAAGCCCAAGAGCCTTATGCAAATGCACTGTGAACTGATTTCAAGAACCTGACTGCCTTTTCTTTCGTTTTGTATTCTAGGCATGAATATTTTACCTCGACTTCAAAATTTATACCGGAACCTATCCAAAAATATTTAACTCGTAATCAAATTGGAATTACAAGTATTTCGTTAGGTGTAAAATTCGTCTACCTGAAAGAATGGAAACCAAAAAAAATCAATATGTTAGATCCTATAAAATATGAATCGATTCATATTCGACTTAAAAATATGAATATCTAAAATTATGATTTTGGTGTTCTATTTTCTGTATTTAAATTGATATTTTAGTTGAAATGTCTTTTTGCTAACAATCTTTATTATTATTTTTGTAACATTTCCAAGTAATTTAAAGATTCAAATGTAAAATTTAAAGTTTAAAAATATTTTGTTTTAATTATTAATAGTTATTTTGTAAAAGTTTAGGTAAATATGATAGATTTCAGTTAAATTTAATGCGGTTTTGCTATTTTGTGTCTTTTTCAGATACAAAATACTCGAATCCGACTTGGACTCGATACGGACCTAAAAATTATGAATATTTTACAAATATTTTAATTATAAACCCGAACTGATTTGGATCCGAAAGAAACTTACCCGAATCTAAACCGAAAAATTGTAAGTATTTAGTTGGGTCCAAATGTCTAATACCCAAAAAACCGAACCCAAAAAAAACTGGTCCGAACATAATCCGAAGACCTGAACGCCGGCGCCTATACTGTCTGATTCTCATACGGATCCAATTGGACGAATTACGAAAATGGTGACTGTAGTCTTTCGCCATGGACACCAAAGATAGTAGACACATTTGAGTGTAGTGCCACATTTTTCAACAAGTCACATGGCCTTACAACTCACAAGTCAGACGGTTCAACCACAATAGAATAGGCGTTAACCATATCAGCAAAGCATACAAAATTCATTAGTCGTAATGTTACGAGTGTGAATACACAATTAGCGCGCTGACTAAGTTTGTTTTCCTGTCAGGCTTATGACAATTTACTCGATTCTAATGTTCCACACTTGTCAATAAGATATTACCTTCATTTACACTCTTCTCTCTTGATTGCTTCTCCTCTGTGGGGCTCTTGAATTGTTGATACATTTCTTTTGGTTTTACAAGTTTTCTATGGAAATAATGATATTCTTCTGTATATTTGGTAAGCAATTATTCGTTCACTTTCATAATATAAATGTTTTAGAAAAAAAAAATTGTTTCAAAATAGCAGTTGATTTTATATTTCAGTATAGTTTTTATATTTATTGAATATCGTATAACCAATTAGATAATATTCTTTTGTTGTTGATTAAATTATATATATATATATATATTAAATGATATTTTATGGGCTACATAACTAACGTAATTTTAGCTAAAACTATTTATATCATGAAACATGAGAGTATCAAATAAATGAGTAATTCTGCATTAGTTTCAAACTAGTATGGTTAAAATTAAAAAAAAATAAATAAAATTCTGGTTATGGTATTGTTTAATCAACCCTTTAATCATATAATGCCAAATTAATGACAGCGCGTGTATACATCGTGCGGATGTCACGTGACGAAGGGTAACTTTGACGTCATTAGTTTTGAAATAAATTATAAAAAAAAAAAGAAATTTGTTGAAGGAAAAGTTAAAAACAAATGGGACAGCAATAACCGAAAGAAGAGAAGGGACATTGAAGTGAATAAATGGAAGATTATGTCTCAAAAACGAAGAACACAAAAATAATAAATGTTACCTTGCTCTTTCTCCATCACACTTCCACCACTTTTCATGCCTACAAGTTAGGCCTTTTCATCATCTTTGAGTCATTTCCCTTTTGTCTTCATTGTATACTAGTTGCATAATACAGAGATAATACATTTTTACTAAAGATGTCTACTATCATAAAGATGATCAAGGCTAAGAACAGTTTCATTTGCTCTTATAAATTTGTTGGAACTAGTTTTTTAAACAAAAATATGAAAAACAATTATTTCGCGTGAGGATTGGAAAGCGAGGAGCCTTTTTACACACTTTATCTACACATATTTAACTTAACTTATGTATACGCAAGCTTTGGTCATGCGTGGAAGCATCGTATTCGTTAAGGTTTAAAAACTTTTACAGCAATGTCTAGGGTTTGAATCTCAGACTATGCAGTTTCTTGCATATTATAAGAGATCCAAGTTTCAATTCCCAGAAAATACGATTTATTAAACAATTATGCAAACTACAGAAGAAAGTCTTACAAATGATCTTTAACATGGTGCAAGTAAAAACAGTTAGGTATGGATTTTCATAGGACGACTTTGGTAATGTAGTTAGAAGTAGATCTTCATAAAGTAGATAGTATTATCGGTTGTCGAATCATCTATGTAATCTTTAGGTTTGGGCATTTTACCCGGACCCAAAAACCCAAACTGGAACCAACCCAAAAAAACTGGTTCGAGTCGGGTACGGGTTATGTCATTTTACCCCATTGGGTCTTGTTGTCGAGGACCCACAGGTCTTGAACCAGAACCGATCTGACCCGACCCGAACCCGAGACCAATAGGGTACCCGAAATACCCAAAACTTCTAGTATATATTAAGTAAATATGGGTGTTTTTTAGTATATTTTTGGTATTAAGATTTTTGTAAAAGTTTGGGGTTTAGGTTTTTTAGTATAGTTTTGGGTTGCATGTAAAATTTTAGTTTTTAAAAATATAGTTCAAGTAATCGAATAAATATTAGTTATTTTTCATGTCTTCGAATCAATTTTAGGTAAAATTTTGGATATTTGAGAATTTTAAATATTTTCAGATTTTTTTGTGTGTGTGTTTTGGGTAATTTTCGGACATGACCCGGCATGACCCAAACCAGACCCGACTGGAATCCAAACTGAATCTAAACAAAAAATTCTAGTTACCCTATTGGGTCTAACTATCCAAGACCCAAACCGACCCGAACCCGACAAGAACCGAAACGAACCGAATCGACAAATTCTAATTATCCTATTGGGTCTAAATATCTAAGATCCGAAGGACCCAGAATCGACAAGACCCGACCCGAAGACCTGAATGCTCATGCCTAGTAATCTTTCTCATAATTGTAATATCGTAATAAATCAACGTTAAAGAAGGAAAACATTTGGTCATGCTATGTGAGAGCATCTGCAACTTAATTTCAAATTTAAAAAAAAATAAAAAAAAATATTATTATATTGATTTTTATTTTAAATTATGTTTTTTTATAATTCATAAATGTTAATTTTGAAAGAAATATAAATAACTGTTATTCTTATCTCTATATTTATAAATAAAAAAATATTTTACTATATTATTCTAAATTAGTATTCTATTATAGAAGAATATATATAGAGTAAAACTTACTTTATAATAATATTTATTTACTTATAACTAAAAATTAGAAATAGGTTGGAAATAGTTTGAGAGCACTATTTTTAACTGTATATGTTTATAGTATATATATATATATATATATATATATCTGAATTTTTAATTGCATTACTATAAAAAAAATATGTTATTTTTTCTTTTTACAAACACATTTACCAAAATTCCTAAATGAGATTGAAAAAGGTCAACTGAAATTAAACATTAACTCTAACCATAATCCAAACATACCCAAATTGAGCTGGAACCGAACACATAGAAGACAAAACCCTAATGGAAATATCTGATGTAACTTCGTCGCACCCAGTCAAAGAACCGCTGCAAGAAAACTCTTAAGATTACCACCACCAATAGTAGAGGAGATATAAACGATATTATCAGGACACCAAAAAAAAAGTAGGGACCAAGGCCGAGAGAGACATTTTACCGGTACAAAGAACCACAACCAGATCTGAGCAAAGGAACCCAATAATCTTCACATCGAGAAGGGAAAACGTCCAAAAGCAGAGAGGGAGAAATAACTCTCGAAGAAAAAGGAAATGTCAAGAAAACTCTGAAGAGAGGCAGATCTACCATCTACAAGCCTCCACCTCTATCCCACTCTCCATCATCCCAGACGCACAATTTCAGGGTCACAACCACTTCACTACAAAAAGCTTCAAATCCGGTCTCCAAAGCATAAATATGAAAAACGAGGGAGAGAGGGAAATGTCCACCACTGCTCATCCTCGAAGAAACATGAAAGCCACTGTCGCCAAACAACACCAAATCGCTGCCACGCAAACAAACCACATTTAGGCCAATCATAGAATAAACATAGAAGCGGACAAAAGAGAAGGAGGAATGCCTCACACACTGTTAAAGGCGACGACAAAGAGGCAGAGAAAAAAAGATTTAAAGCGAGGGCTAGGACAACATCTCTTGTTTAGAGAGAAGCGAGAGTGTTTTTACTACAAGAAAAAACGCGGATTCCAAACAGAATTTTGATGAATTTTGGTTGGAAATGCAAATAGAAAAAGTTGTAGGGTTTCCATCGAGAATTCCAAAGGAAATAGGCTTGTCGGGAAGTACTCGATGTAATACCGAGAAAAAAAAATTATATGTCACATAATTGTTGTAATTCCCAACAGATTCCTAACAAAACATTGAATACGTCGATAATATTTCAGGAATCCATTGGGAATTCTCAATGGATTTCAGACAAATATTGTAGCAGTTATAAAGTCATTTGAAAAGTTTAATATTTTCGACGGATTATTTTTCGTCATGAATTTTTGTTAGATGTCTCTATAAATACCATATCCCCCTCATTTATTCAAATGTCACAAAAATCAAAACATTGTGTCTTCTCCTAATTATTTGTTTTCTTGGATGGATTAACCTCGTATGGATCCAAATACAATTTTACTTATGAAAGTATACGCATATGGTATTCAAGAATTCATGGCGTTAGCTCAAATAAAATCAGAAGAAAAAATCTATAAGTTTATATGTTTCTTCTCTATTTGTAAAAATAATAGGAGTGTTAATAAGTTGGAAATTTGGAACCATTTATATTTGAAATGGTTTATGCACAATTACAAATTTGGCATCTTCATGGACAATGATCGGAATATGGTAATACTAGTAAACTCATATTGCAGATTGGTTAGATGAACTTAACACATATGTAGATTTTGGTGTTTGTATTGTACATATGGTAAATGATGCAAAATCTAGAAAATTTACCTTCGGTTCTAGACGATGGAGATATACAAGAAGAACACAACTTAGAAGCTATGAGATTTTTGATATGTTAGATGCAACTAATCATCCATTGTACATAATATATAGAGATAGTCATTCACCTTTATCATCTGGCATTAAATACGAACTATAATTTGGCTAAAGAATGTGCGAATGTTATTGCTGAGTTTGTGATAGATGTTCTACTTGATGATAATCTTGCCCCTGCTTCGTAATATGAGGTTCATAAATTGGTTGATGGTCTTGGTTTACCGTATCAGGTGACATATTTATGCATCAATAATTGCATTATTTATTGGAGAGCGGATGAGAACCGGAAAAACGTAAATTTTTGCGGAAACTTTGCTCTCATGTGACAAACAGAAGAGTTCCAGTTCCATATAAAACAATATAGTATTTTCGTTAACAAAATACTAAAGAAGCTATACCCATCTGAACGCACAGTAGGACCAATGAGATGACATGAAGAGCACTAAACAAATGGTGAGATTACACATCTTTCAGATGCAGAAACGTGAAAGCGTTTCCAATCAAAATATCTAGACGTTGCGTACGATAGAAGAAATGTCTACGTTGAACTATGTATTGATGGTTTCAGTCCAATCGGAAATCATATAAGGCAATATTCTTTGTTACTAGCAACTGTGACACCTTACAATTAACCGCAAGATTTTTGCATACGACGTGAGTTTTTTTTCTTCTACATTCTAGTCCATGAGACAGATCATCCTAAAAGATCACTTGATGTGTTTCTTAGCTGCAATTATTATGGGAGCACGGTGCTCTTATATACGATGCTTTATGCAAAAAAAAATTCAGATGCGAACAATACTTATGTGGACATTAAGTGATTTTTCAGCATATGGCATGTTATACGGATGGAGAACTCAAGGGAAGCTATCATGTTCTTTTGCCAATAGTACTTATGTGGACAATAAGTTATTTTCCAGCATATGACATGTAGTTCACCTGTTAGATTTAGGGTTCATAATGGTACTGATGAAAAACGTAAAAAATAAAACTTTTATTCTCTTTCTTGGAAAACTAAAGTAACTGAATAAAAAACATAATTAATAACTAAAATTAATGAAAAACCAAGTTAAAAATTACTACACAATGGGTTGGCTCCCACTCAGCGCTTGGTTATAGTCATCTCTCTTCTCCCAACAAAATCTTCTTTGGTTGTTGTTGGCAAAAGCTCTGGATCCATATTCAATGAGACAGTCGATCGATGGTAGACATGTATTATCGATCGATGTTGGATCTTTGGTTTCGTTCAACAGCTTGAGTTCTGTGTAATCTGGGTTGGTATTTTCTGGTGCCATCTCACAGTATTGCTGTCAAGTGTAGAAAATGTCTTCTGGATTGTCTTCTTTGTTCTAATTTGTGGCATGAGTGTCGGTCGATGGTTGAAGTTTGAAATCGACCGATTGTTGTATGTTGAGACCGTCGACCAATTTTTGAAGTTGGCTATTGATCGATACTGAAGGGCGGGTTCCGTGCAGTGTCTGTATCTAGGTGTCATTAGTCGATGTCACAGGTTGGGTATCGATCGATGCTATCTCCGTAGACTCGTCCTCTTGATCGTAATTACAGAAGCATGTAGCAATTAAGCCTGGATCCTCACCCAATTCTATCAAAGTAGCTTTGTTATTGATTTTAACATGTTCATAAAAATTATTTGAATTTGTTAAGGATAGATACAACTTGTTTGTCTTCATATCGCATATAGCTCCCACTGTAGCCATGAATGTTCTTCCAAGGAGTAAGAAAGAGTTATAGTCAAACTTGATATCCATAACGTGGAAATATACTGGATTAAGGTTTTAGCCTTGCTTCAAATAGGGTCCAAATAATGGTATAAAATTCTTAAATAACAAGGTATATCAACTTCATAGACTTAACTTTTTGTTTGTCCTCAAGCAAAACAAAGGTATTCTATAAAGAGGTTTGAAAAGCGGAGACTCACATAATTTATAAGTATAACTATCACCCCTACTATATTACAACCACATCAAATAATGCTAATAAGAGAGAAATCTATATGCCATATCCTAGTACAACAACCAAATCCATTCTGTCAACAACTCAACAAATACTAATTTGACTCAATGGAAACATGGACACATGCATAAAAATAAAGTGAAGGCTTTACCTTGGGAGTATCGATCAATAAACACATAGACTCAACTCATGCAAATATGCATACATGTATAAAGCATTTCATGATCCATTTATTCCATATTTTCTCTCTTCTCTGATTTTTTTAGATCTCAACAATGATGCTGATACAATCCATCTTGCCATCTTATTTTTGATTTCTTCTTTTCTCTTTTTTTTTGGTAAATCGGGGTCATCGGTAATGTACCTATCCATTGCTTCCAACAAATTGTGATCATTCCTTTGAATTAGAATAGTGGGGTCATCGGTAATATACCTACCCCTATGCATATAAGGAAATCATCTCAATCTTTTCTTTTATAGGTGCTGGAGAGAGAGAGAGAGAGAGAGAGAGAGAGAGAGAGAGAGAGAGAGAGAGAGAGAGAGAGAGAGAGAGAGAGAGAAGTATAAATACACAAACTACTACCTAGAAACTTGCATAAGGAATATGATCTGATGTCTGCCAAGCTCTAAAGTAAGCAAAATAGTCAGTATTAGGTTGGAGATCAGTTTTGGTTCCTTCAAACTTTCTTAGTAAGTTTCATCTAATGGCAGGATGATCCACTTTGGTATCTCTAGTAATATCTGCAATCAAGATGTCTGAGAGCGGTGTTATCGTATGGTTAGTCAATAGATAGATTCTGATAATAATCCACTTCTTGACTCAATTAAAACTTTCGAAAAAATTAAGTACATACAACAAATAAAAGCTCAAAATAATTAAAAGCATCAGCAAACCTCCTCCAGACTTAAATAACACTGACCCTAATGTTATCTCGTCTGGTTAAAGGAAAAACTAAATCATAAGTAAAAGGTTGAGAGAAAGTCGAAGTTACCAAACTCCGTAAGGAGTATCAACCGATGGTGACTGATGATTATCGACCGATGGTAAACCATCCAAGTTGTCGACCGATGATAATTTGTTGATGTCGATCGATGGTGGTTTCGAACTTTTCTACTCCTTCTTTGAAAACCTAAATAATTGAATAAAAGCCGTAATTAATAACTAAATAATGAAAAACAAATTAAAACTTACTACACAGTGAGTTTTCTCCCACTTAGCGCTGTTCATAGTCATCTCTCTTCTTCCCAACAAAATTTTCTTCGGTTGTTTTGGCAAAAGCTTTAAGACCCATACTCGATGAGACCGTCGATCGGTGTAGACATGTCTTAGTCGATCGATGCTAAATCTTTAGTTTCGTTCAACCGCCTGAAGTCTTCTAAACCTTTCCAGAACTCAAATGTATCGTGCTCAGCTGGTTCTTCTGGGTTAAACGTTCCTGTGCAATTTGGGTTTGGTGTTCTATGATGCCATCTCACGGTATTGGTGTCCAGTCTAGACAATGTCTTATGGACTGGTCTTCTTCTTTCTTATTTTTGGCATGAGTGTCGGTCGATGGCTGAGATTTAAAATCGATCGATTGTTGTTATGCTGAGACCGTCGACCGATTTTTGAGTTGGGGTATCAATCGATGCTGAAGGGCGGGTTTCGTGCAGTGTCCTATATGTAGGGTCGTCAATCGATATCACGGGTTGGGTATCAATCAATATTATCTCCCTAGACTCCTCATCTTGGCTCATAATTGCAGAGCAATGTAGCAATTAAGCCTGGATCATCACCCAATTCTATCAGAGTAGCCTTGTACTTAACTTTAACAGGTCCATAAAAATTATTTGAATCTTTTAAAGAATATATACAACTTGTTTGTCTTCATATCGCAGACATCTCCCATTGTAGCCATGAATACTCTTCCAAGGAGTAAAGAAGAGTTACAATCAATCTTGATATTCACCACATGGAAGTCTATTCGCCGATGAGACGTGGCTAGCACTAGAATGGCTACGGAGGTATGTTAATTGATGGATAACTACAACTTGAATTATACCCCCAAAACCTAACGGGTCTTGGACCAAGATTATGCTCGATGAATATCGGTGTGGATTCGGAACAGCTCTCTTGCTCTCCATTTGAAATTCACCTTGTCTACATGTATAAAGACACTCACCGAAACCCGGCCTCTTCTTGAGCAATCGAATGGAAATTCGGGTACAAAAATAATTCTCAAACGGTTCATGTGAAAAAAATCCGCGTTCGACCGGGTCTCAGCAATACAACAATCGATCATTTAAATCTCAGCCTATCGAACCGTGCACTTCATGCACAATAATTATACAATGGAATATCAAGAAGAACACCGACTGGGTCTAAAAGACTATAATGACATTTCTCGCTCGCACTTTGTAGTCAAGGTCTGCTGCGAGACCATCATCATCGTACCCAAGTGTCGTCTTAGAGGCGTAGATGTTATCTGCTGAGATCAGATCGCAGAGGGATTGGATTACTCGTGGCATCTTTTAGACAAAACTGTAACCACCGAAATTTTTCATGGTCACTTTTCTTCTTGAGAGGACCTGCCTACTTCAGCTTCTCTCTGAGGCCATTAAACATGCCCGCTTCTACTGTCCTCAATTGGTCTCCTGGTGAGTCTCTCTGATCTGCAAAAAACCCATTTTCAGCGATAAGATCGTAACACCTAAATACGTAATGCTTTGCTTCATTCAAACACCCTCTAAAAGTTAGTACAAAGGAATTAACTAGCTAAGAAACGTCTTTTAGGCCAAAGTCTTTTGTATTCTCATATATGTCAATTGCCTTCCTCCCAGGGGCTGATGCAAGGAATGCTTTATGAATTCTCGACTGATCCTTGCCTTTGCCATGGTCGTTTGCTTTATCATTGGCCTCAGCGTGTCATCAGATTCTTATTTGTTAGCAGATACTTCTCTGCAGATACTCAGGTGTCTAACAAACAAGCTTTTAATGCATTTGACTTTCAGTAGCGACAGGCTGGTCTTGAACGCCGAAACTGGAAAGAATTTCAGCATCAGTCGAAAAACTATGATTCTACCACCCGCACGGACGGTCTCATCGGCGAGTTCATGAGGGTCTAAAAATGCTACCTTAAATTTCGTTCTGCCAACGAACCCACAACCGAAGAAAAGAAATTTTTTGTTGCGGAGACGAGAATGAAGCGAGAATCACGCAGATATGCTATAACACCACCTCAAGGCGACCCCCTTGCAGCAACAAGCAGTGGGAGTGGAAGTGGTGGGGGGGGGGGGGCAGGAAAAACCTCACTTGTGTAGTAATAGTTCTGCTATTTTTGTTCTAACTCTTGTATGTTATTATTCCGTGTCCATTATTTTATCCGTGATCTATTTACCTGGGGATCTCTCTTTTGATTGATCTGTCATATCTCATTGATGTAATGCCAGAGCGTTTTGCAAAGGAAGGGAAGTTTTAGAAAAAGTCAGATCAAAGGTTCTCAAACATCGGATTGTTCGAAGAGTTCACACGAAGCCTACAAGCCTCTGATCGCACCCAGGGTTCCTTCTACTCTACGATCACGGATGTGCCACACAAACCTCAGAACCAGGTATTATCAGCTACAAAAACCTGAAAATCTAAAATGACGTCGACACCTTTCATATCTGGATGGCTATCGGTTGTGTCTGATCGCGAAACCACGTTGCTCCCTTTCCCCCACCACCCCCCCCCGCAGGCGGGGGGGGCGGGGGTTTAACACCCCGGGCCCAGTTCCCCGCAGCCGCCGTCAAAAAAAAAAACCCCACTCTCACGCTCCATATTCTACTGCGATCAGTCCATCAAGAGGGTGTTCGGGGACCCCCACCCATCCCCGGTTAGACATCATACCCCCCCCCCCTCTCCTTCACTCTCGAGAGCCAGTCTCCGAGTAACTCATTGCCTTTCCGACCCCTTGTCTGCCCTTCACTATTTACTTATACTCGTTTTTCCTCTCTTTACACCCCAGTCACCCGGATAACCGCATTGCCATTGCCCAAGCGCGTCTTCCACCAGGTTCCCCTTTATTCCTCTACCAGTCCTGCGAGGAGGGTTATGCTTGATTGTGCCTTTTTAATTATTTATGGAAGAAGCTTTTTATTTGATTGTAATGCTGTTAACTTAATTCCTTTTGTTTCGAAAGCTTTTTTTTAAATTGCCACCGTCAAGCCCACACGTGGAATCTTATTCCCATCAGAACTCTACCGTCTCATCACTTGCCCCCCAGACTCCAACCATACCTCACACCGCTTAAAGATCTCAGCACATCTTGATGTAGGAACTTTTTTTTCAAAAAAAAAAATAACAAGAAAGACATACCAAACCCGCCCCCCCCCCCCCCCTCGGACCCCTTCCAACGATTTTATCTTCTTTTGCCATATCTAAGAATTGAAACCTTATAAGAACAACAAACAAAAGTATTAACCCCACGGCCCCACAGCCAAATCTTGCATCTCCAACGCTTCCTAATTACTGACTATTTCTTATTTTTGCTTTCATTTCAGAGCTTTCGGCAGGGACATAGATCACTATATCCCTTACTTGCCAAGTTTTCCTAGGCTAACGTTATTGTTGTTTATTGTAACTTCTCTCCTCTCATCTCTCTCTCACTACTCTCCTCTCCTCTACTCTCTCTCTTCTCTTCCTCCCCCCCTACTCTCCCTCATCTCTTTTTTCCCTCGCTTTTCCTCTTCTCCTCAAGCACCCTATAAATAAAAGAGAAAAGTTGAGAAAAAAAAAAAGGGGGGATGGGGTGGGATTCCTCCCCCCCCCCTCCACCCCCCCCTCATGCTTTCCTAGGAAAGGGTACGGTATTAGCCGATGACCCCCTGATCTGAATTCAAAGGAATGATCACAATATTGTTGGACAAAAAAAGGAAAGCAATGTGATAGGAGTTACGAATTACGATGACCCCGATTTACCAAAAAAAAACGATCAAAAGAAAGAAATCCAAAAAATAAACATGGCAAGCACGGATCATCTTATCGCATCATTGTTAGATCAAAAAAAACCAGGAGAAGACAGAGAAAATACTGGATAAATGGATCATGAAATGCTTCCCTATACACATGTATGCATATTTGCATGGTTAGTCTAATCGTCCTTTATTGATCGATACTCCCAAGTAAAGCCTTCACTTATTTTCCTCATTCGCAACGTTGTCCATGTTTCCATTGAGCCCCAAATTAGTCATTTGTTGAGTTTTGACGAATGGATTGATGATGTATTGAAATAGGATATGGCAATATAGATTTCTCTCTTCAATTAAGCAATATTTGATGTGGTTGTAATATAGTAGGCGGTGATAGTCTATACTTATTCAACGTGATCCCCGGCTTTCCAAAAAACCTCTTCTATAGAATACCTTTGTTTTGCTTCAGGACAAACAAAAAAGTCTAAGTCCTATTAAATCTTGATTATAACCCCTGTTAACTTAAGAACTTCTATCTACCACTATTTGGACCCTATTTGAAGCGACAGGAACGCTAAAACCTTAACCCAGTATAATTTCCACGCGTTATGGATATCAAGTGCTTGACTATCAACTCCTTTCTTACTCCTGAAAGAACACATTCGCACAGTGGGAAGCTATATGCGATATGAAGACAAACAAGTTTTATCTATCCTTAATAAATTCAATACATTTTTTATAACATTAAAATCAATAACAAAAGCCTACTTTGATAAGAATGGGTGAGGATCCAGGCTAACTGCTACTGCTTCGTAATTACGATCAAGAGCACAGTCTACGAGGATAAGAAATCGATCGTAACCAAACTGGACATCAGACTAATGACACCTATATAACAGACACAAGCACGAACCCCCCTTCAAGTATCGATCAATAGCCAACCTCAAAAATTGGTTCGACCCGGTATCAAACATACAACAAGTCGGTCGATTTGTCAAACCTCAACCCATCCCGACACTTCATGCCACAATTAACCAAAGAAAGACCAAAATCAGAAACAAATTTTCCCTAACACTGCACCCAAGATATAAGAAAATTGCAAACCTGTGTGTAAAAATTTGTCAAAAAGAGCCACGAATTGTGGCAGAATATGGATCGACGAACTCCAATGGAAAAAAGCATAACAACCGCAAAGGCCCGGATTACAACAGAGACTCCAAGCCTGAAGAACAAAGCATCGGAAACAAGCGGGTTCACAGCCAACCTGAAATTGGAATTCTCTTGAAAAAGACGAAAAAATAAAAGAACACCAAGACCATGGACGTCACTAGCTTAGCGCATCCTCATTAAAGAAGCACCACCAGAAGCAAGCATCCACCGAAATCCCGCCGATTCAAAATAAAAATACCAGTTTTAACCAGATGCAAATAACAACGAAATTTCGGATACGATATCCATTTAGAATAAATTACTCAATGTTGAGATCCCCTCCAAAGAGCTTTCAGCCCTGTGCATAAACAATATAAGAACAATAGAGTAGAATTTCTATTCGTACATTTCGAGTTAGAGAGATAAAAGTAAAAGAAATCAGCGAACTAAATGCGGAAAATGATTATAAACCACCGCTAGCCAGCGAACTGTTCTACATAACCAAAACCAGTCAGCAACAATGCCTATACAAGGGGACGCAGAAGCCTCAACTGGCAAGGTAAGTTAATCTTGATTTTTAAACTGTGTCCAATTTTGTAGAAATAATACTTGGTCCTCCTTATTGTTATGTTTACTAAATAATATCTATTTTGAGACAAATAACTTTATTAAATTTTGAAGATGTAAAGTGTATGGGCGGTGGGGTTTTTCCTTAATTTTAAGGTTATTGATGTGATTACCTTGTAGATATCAGCGTATTTTATCTCCAAAAAGCGCTTAGCAACTTTACAAGGTCTCTTATTTAAGATGTGCGCCAAATAAAAATGGAGATGTGAAATCAATGAGGAAAAAAAGTTTTAATTTTCTCTGACCGATCTTTTTCAATCTAAGGCCCCGACTAAGGAGAGGTCTAGGATGAGCCCACAGGGAAGCCACAATGCACAACCACTCGGTGAGGATGCTCTAGCCATCCTGAAAGGTGTAACCACTATTGATGAACCTCGTCCCTTCCCTAGTAATCAAAAAAGAAGCATAATATCTAACCAAGGAGAATTCTTTGATTAGCTCAGCTGTCAAAATACTACCGATCGTCAAACATATGCGACAGAGGAAGGAAACATCAATTGACTACAATTGTCCGCACATGAGTTTATCCGAGATGATCAATTAAATTGGAATCACCAAATGATACACAAGCCATCTATCTGAATATAAAGCCTACCCCCAATTAGAGCTGTATCCCTCGTCCCGTTGTAGTGTTCTAGGCAAGACCATGGGGGCGGCTGCTCTCTTTCCTTGCTTTGGTATTTTGTCCACGAGGTTTCCAGAGGAAGGTTTTTTAACGAGGCCATCAACTTGTCTACACATCACCTAATGCTATTCTCGGTTCACAAGCCTAACAAGTGAGCGCGAATAGTTATGCTGATTTTTATTAATCTATTTATAAAACTCCTATTAATGTAACCCGACTATAGTTTTAGTTCTTTCCTTTTTTAGGTTCATTGCTCAGAAATCCTGCTATTTCTTGAGGATTTAGTCTCTGGTTTCTTATTTAAAGGGATTCTCTACACCGCTTATGTAATCATCCAATCTTTTCCTATACAAGTTTGTATATCATTCTTTGCGGCTCTACTCTTCTTCTTCCGTGAAAGCAAAGTTGCCATACCTTGAAATGTGCCTTTGTTATGTTCTGAGTTGTGTTCATATTCCAGAGGGCCTATGACGGCCGTATTAAAGGTCCATCTAGTTTGTGCGGTAATTAATTAAATGATAATGCAAGAACGCACCTTACGCCAGCAGGCAAAGAATATCAACCACCGAAGATCATACGCATCCCCCTTGTTGGTCCACCACCCAATCCACCACGACCTCTTTAGAGTAATGTGACCACTTGGATGTCTATAAATCAAATGACATCCGTCTCTTGAACGATGAGTGGATACCCTTCTCCTTTAGATTCCCGAGGCACCACCCCCCCCCCCATGAATCCCATGTACGTGCAGCACAT